>CALSCQ010003220.1:27500-61326 GCA_943704525.1 Pigoraptor vietnamica | reverse complement strand
CCCCCCCCCCCCCCCCCCCCCCCCCCCACACACACACACACACTTTGGCGCATGAACTGTTCCACAGGCCAAGCACACCACACAGTCACATGCATTCGCACGAACCCTCCTTCATAACAGCGGGCTTCCCAACGCCTCCCCTTCCACTCGCCCCCTCGACGACACTCGCAAGCGTCGCGATGATGGCTCCGCGAAAGTACAGCTTCTCGTAAATGTTGGGTTCGTAGTAATTGCCAATGTACTCCTCGGGCGAAGTGCACCACCACACACGCTTGCCCTTCGGCGCAGGGTCGTCGTACAGCCCGTCCTCAAGAAACGGAACGCCCGAAAATGAATGCTTCGGCTGTGCTGGGAAAATCCGCCGACGTACAGAATGTCCTTCAACGTGCACGGGTAGACATCGTGCAGTACTCATCGACGACTTCGACCCCCCTCTGGTACCGGCGCTGCACAACGGGCATAAATGGTGAGACGAAAGCATTTCTCGCTCTCGCCATCAGACAGGCGTGCACCCAACAGCGCGTGGTACAGGGTCGCATCCACTCCCTTCAGGCAGAGCTGCTCGACAGCGCAGCAAGCGTGTACTTGTGGTCCAGCAGAATGCCGACTCTCCCGTTGTGACTGCGCGCGATTGTCGCAGCGCTCTCCCCGATGATGGCCCGCAAGGCCACTCGCGTGTCGTCGGGGCACACGCCGTTCCTCGCAATGTTGGTGCGCGACTAATAATGCCATATCGATTCGTACGGCCGTGTCGTAGGTGTTCCGTCGCGAGGGAAAATGGAGTACGCGATGGTGGCGCGGGCGCCCGACGTGACCCGCTCGACTTCATGCACACAGTCTCCAAAGAAGCCGCACCAATGGAGCGAATAGTGGTCACGCTCTGCAATCGCTAACTTTACCTCGCGCATTCCATTCCGGACAGCAAGAGCGCCACCCTCGTGCCCGACGAGCAGCAGGACCAACGCCGTCCCGATCATGTCACTTCGCACGGGCGAGTCCACGTGCGGCCGAAAGAACCCGCCCTCGCCGTACACGTTGAGCCGGTAAGGGACGAGCGAAACACCGCGCTCTCCGCTCATGAGCGCCGCCTCGACATTCCGCTGGATGTCGTTGCTCACCTCGTCCCAAAAGGAGCCTTCGAGGCGAAACTTGTCGGGAGGGATTTCAAACGCAATGCGCACCGACGGGTCCGCGACCGTCTTCATCGCGCGGAGGTCGCCAAACGGCGCGTCGTGTGCCGCAACGCAGAGCTCATCGAGCACAGCCAGGGGATCGCGTTGACTGTGATGGGGTCCCAACAGTCGAACGGTGGTCCACTCGTCGCGGCCGGACGAAACATCCACCGAAATGCTATTGCTCATGGAGACCGCGCCCTCAACGTTGAAGCACTGCCCCTTGCGCAGCGCTCGGCGCGACAAAATGATCGCCTCCGCCGCGCCGCCGACGCCCGCACTCGCCAGCGCGCTCATGTCGTCGACATTCAGGGAGAGCTTTCCGTGGAAGTGCGCTTCAGCGATATTCGCCGCATACTCGGTCGCCGTTGTAACGGGCCTCGCCCTGTACCAGTCCGTGTGTCCATACAGACTTCCGCCCATGCGCACAAACGGCGCTCGTTGTAGGCGCCGGACAAGACTTCAGGAAGGCGAGGCATCTCAAACGCAGCGTTCAGTCTGTCGTCCATGTCGTCCACGACAAATCCGATCGCGCTGAGAGGGAAGTCGCGGTCGTCCGACACGTCGCCCGCCGCCCGCTCCATGTATTTTTCAAAGGCCTTGTACGCATCCTCAATGTCATGAAGAGAGGCGGCGCGTTCCACGGCACCGTCGAGGTAGACGTAGCAGCAGTCGTCCAAAAAGCCCCGCCCCACTGTCTCATAGAACTCTTCGTCGCCGCAATGTGCGTCGATCTCGCTGGCATCGTCCTTGACGCTTGAACCACCCGCAGCGTCCGCGCCCTCGCCACTGTCCGTCCCTTTGAGGTCGCCACTTTCACCAGCGCCCAAAACCACTTAAACTTCGGCGTCCTCCGTTTTCAAAGCTCGCGCATCCATTCGCAGAGGGAAATCACGATCGATGTGGGCACGGGCCTGCTTTTCTCGTTCTGAAAGTATTTTAAAGTTCAATGAAAGTGTTTCGGTAGCATGATGTTCGAGCCAACTCCACACATGAAAAAAAACGCACAGTTACACGTCACACACATACGCACACACACACACGCAGACAATGGAAAAAGTCGCCTACAGTACAACAAAAAAAAAAAAAAAAAAAAAAAAAAACCCGGACCAAGCATACACGCACACGGAATGCGAGTATAAACGCAGACGGGTACCTCCCTGCCTTGCTTTCGATTGCGGCCTCTCTTCTCTGCGACGTGAAACAAAAGCCGATACGAAAAACGTGAAACAAAAAAACCAGCCAATCAATAACAGTCGCGTGACGCCGATAAACGGACTGAGTTGACTGGACAGCGGAACCGGCGCTTTCTCGACGTGCGGTCGGGCATGCAATTATCTGAGTGCAGGCTGCTAGTTGTCACTGTTGGATCGGGCGCTCGGTGTTGTTTCGACCGCACTCGCTCGTGCGGTCGTCGTCGTCTTCGGTGGGCCTCCTTCTTCGCCCATTGCGAGAACTGGCACGGCGCCCTTCATACTCACGCCGTTCCCGGCTTTTTTTTTTTTTGGGTCCGGCCGCCAAACACGAGGGCCGCATTGTATGTACAACTCACGTACGCTTCCAAACACAAAAAACACGAATGAGCGATCAAAACACACAGCGCGCCAGGCACGTGAGCCATCACGCGTCGCTAAAGTCGTCGTCCGAGCCGCCCTCGAAATCGGACCCTCCGTCGTTGTCCTCCTCCTCTTCCTCAGAATCCGACAGCACATACTTCTTGGGAACAGTCGCGCGGCGCGGGCGGGCAACCGGAGCGTACTCCGCGTCCATGTCCACGTTGTCGTCACCGTCGTCGTCGTCGGAGACCGCCTTCGCCTTGGGCTTCGCGGCAGCCTTCTTCGCGGCCGCGGGGGCTTTGGCGGGGACGGGGACGGGAGCGGGCGCTGCGGCGGGGGCGGCCTTCTTCGGAGCGGCCTTCTTCGCCTTCTTCTTGGGGGCGTCGTTGTCGTCCTCGGAAAACTCGAACATGTCGACCTTCGGCGCAGCGGCCTTCTTGGGCACCGGCGCGGGCTTCGCCTTGGCCGCGGCTTTCTTGGGGACGACGTCGACAATCTCGACGTCAGACAGCGTCTGCGAGATGGCGTTGATCTCCTCGTCGAGGCACGCCTTCTGGCGCTTCGCAGTGGGCGCCACACTCGGAGAGACGGGATCGACGGCGGCGCGGGCGTTCTTCTTCACCGCCGCTTTCGCAGGGGCCTGCTTGGCCGCGGGCGCTTCTTGCATCGCCGAAGTCTTGGGCTGTCCGAGAAGCGCGGCAATCTGCTGAGAGCCGACGGGCTTCGTCGCCCCGTTCATCATGCGCGCGGCGAGGCGGTCGGCCAGGGACATGCCGCCCACGGGGTCGTCGTCGTCGTCATCAGAGACAACTTTCTTGGCGGGTGCTGTCTTCGGCGCCGCCACTGCAGCAGGCTTGGGCGCGGCGACGACGGCCGGGGCCGCCTTCGGCAAAGCGACCGCGGCGGGCTTTGCAACGACGGGCGCTGGAGCGACCTTGGGCTTCTTCTCCGCGGGGCGCTTCTTCGCCTTGCCCACGATGAAGTCGTCGTCCTCGTCCTCGTCAAACTCCTCAATGTCGTCGTCAGAGTCCATGGCCGCCTTGCGGGCGGGCTTGCGGACGGCGGGCTTCTTTCCGCCCTTGGCCCCCTTCGATTGGACCTTCGCGGACGCCGCCTCCTCCGCGGCCTCGGCTTGCTCCACATTGTCCAGCTCGGCCAGGAACGCGTCGATGTCCGCGCGCCACAGGTCGCTCGTGCTGGTCGCGAGCAGCGTCTTGAGCTCGTCCTCCTTCTTGGCGCGCTCGCCGAGCAGCTGCTGCACCTTCTCCATCGTGAGGCTCCAAAGCGGCATCGACAGGAGATAGTCGTACGCCTTCGCGTCGGGGGCGGCGTCGACGTCCTCTTCCGCCGCATCCGCAGCGGCCTTGGCGCTCGCGGGGGACATCGCCGCGAAGCCCTTCGCCTTGAGGTCGGCGAGAATGTCCTGCTTCTTGCGATTGCTGATGACGAGCTCACCGCGGATCACCATCTGGATGAAGCGGACCTTGTTGTCGAAACGGCGCCACTCCTCCTCCAGCTTGGCCGAGAGGCTCTCCTTGCGGCGCTGGTAGTACTCCATGCGCAGCTCGAAAAAGGCGCCCAGGATGTCCTCGACTGTGTCGTACTTGCGGATGCGGCCCTTGTCGTCGAACAGCATCATGTTGGACGTGTTGATCGTCGCCTCCAGCTTGAACTTCTTCGCGAGGCCCGTCGCTTCGGCCGCGCGCATGTTCTCCTCGGGGAGCGTGACCACGAAGCGCACCGTCGTGTCCGTGTGGTACTCGCGGTAGTCCGTGATGAACGCGGGCGCCTTCTCCGTCGCCGTCATCATGCTCTCGAGGAATTCCTGCATCGAGGGCCCCACCAGGACATTAATAAAATCACACTCCATCGAGTTAATGCAATGTATCACAAGCATAGACAGTAAAAAGGAGGGCGTTGCCGTACCTTGTACGCTTGGGTCCAGGTGCCAATGGGCAGCTCCGTGATTTCGAGCGTGGTGTCGTCAATCTGCACGCGCGCAAAGAGCACCGTCGTCAACAACACAATCAAACAAACGAACAAAGGAATTATCGCCGCATCCACACGGCAACGCGACTCACCTTGTTGATGATGCCCTCGACGAGGAACTTGCCCTCGCCAATCCGGGAGATGCTGCCGCCGAATCCCTTGTAGAACGGCGTCATTTCCTCGAGAGGCATGCCGTCCATGAGCCTCTTGATGTTCGCGGCGACCGCGCGGGGGCAGTAGTTCGGAACGAACGAGCTCCATCCAGTGCCGATGCCGTCCGACCCGTTGATGAGCACGAGGGGGAGAATGGGCGCGTACCACTCCGGCTCAATGCGCTGGCCGTCCTCGTCCAGGTAATTGAGGAGCGCGTCGTCGGCCGGGTTGAAGAGCAGACGCGTCAGGGCACTGAGGCGCGTGAACACGTAACGAGGGCTCGCCGCGTCCTTGCCACCCTGAAGGCGCGTGCCAAACTGGCCCGACGGCACGAGGAGGTTGATGTTGTTGCTGCCGACGTAGTTCTGCGCCATATTGATGATGGCCGCCGCGAGCGACTGTTCGCCGTGGTGGTAGGCTGAGTGCTCGGCGACGTAGCCGGCGAGCTGCGCGACCTTGATCTCGTCCTTGAGGTTGCGCTTGAAGCAGCTGAAGAGGACCTTGCGCTGCGATGGCTTGAACCCGTCGACGACCGACGGGATCGAGCGCACGTTGTCCGCCATCGAAAAGAGGATCAGCTCCTTGTTGATGAAGTCGGCGTACGCGATCGGGCCGGACTTGTGGTCGAGGTACGTGCCGGGACGGAACTGCTGCAGCCACTCCTTGCGCTCGTCGGCCTTCTTCTTGCTGAAGGCCATGTCGATCGACGCGTCGTCCTCCTCGTTCTGGTAGCGAAAGTCGATCTGGTGGAGGCCCATGTTCGAAAAGTACTCCTTCGCCTCCTTCGACGTGCTCGTTCCGAGACCCTTGTAGTACCTGTAGGAGGCGCAGAGTAGATATTAGCTATCTGAGATCAAAAGAGTGGCGTCGTAGCTCCCGACGCACAATTGTTCTGGCATTGACCATGCCGGCAGCCCACTCACTTGATCTTCCACGACCGGTCGCCGGCGATCGACTCCTTCCACGACTCGTACTCCGGGAGCGTGAAGAAGACCTGCTCGCGGTTGCCCTTCATCGCCTTGACGATCGGCGTGATGAACTCGACGAGGAACCCGGGGACGCGCAGCAGCGACGGCCAAAAGTGGTGGAAAAAGTTGATCAGCAGGCCCTTGATGTGCGAGCCGTCGTGGTCCTGGTCGGTCATCAGCATGAGGTGTCCGTAGCGCAGGCCCTTCGTCGTCTCGTACGTCTTGCCGAACTGGAGGCCGAGGATCTGGACGACGTTCTGGATCTCCTGGTTCTCCATGATCTGCTTGTGCGTCGCCTCGCGCACGTTCAGCGGCTTGCCGCGCAGCGGGAAGACGCCGTAGTAGTCGCGGCCGACGACCGCCAGACCGCTGACGGCGAGCGCCTTGGCCGAATCACCCTCCGTGAGGATGAGCGTGCACTTGTCCGAGTTGCGCCCGCCCGCCTCGTTCGCGTCGTCGAGCTTCGCGATGCCCGTGATGTGCGACTTCTTCGAACCGCTGCACTTGCTCGCGAGCTCTGTCTGCTGCTTCTGCTTCGCCCAGTTCAGGATCTGCTCGACGATGCCCGAGTTGACCGCCTGCTTGACGAACTTGTCGCTGAGAGGGCACTCGGACCCGAACGCCTTGGCGCGCAGCGTCATGTTCTCCTTCGTCTGGCTGTCGAACGTCGGGTTCTCGATCAACGCGTTGATGAAGACCGTCATGTGGCTCTTCACCTGGTGCGGCTTGACGGTGGCCGCCTTGTTCTTCTTGGCGACGACCTCGAGGATCTTGGTCGTCAGCTGCGTCGTGACGTAGTCGACGTGCGTCCCGCCCTTCGTCGTCGCGATGCTGTTCACGAAGCTGACCTACTCTCACGGCACAAATTTGCATTAAGCACCATCCATAGCGCGATAGGCAGAGGCATTCAACAACAATGAAGCAAAAAACGCAGACACTACACAACTCAAGGCGCACCTGGCTGAACTGGCCGTCGCTGACGACCATCGCGACCTCCCAGCGATCGTTGACCTTCTCGTGGATGACCGCCTTGTTGAGACCCGTCTCCTTGTCCTTGAGGTAGAGGTCGATGTAGTCCTTGAAGCCGCGCAGAGGGAGCCGCACGTCGTTCAGGAAGACCTAAGCGGCAGAGGAACGGGTCACGAGAAGTGAGCGAGGGTGCTACACACAACAAAGTGAACGTTGAGGCGCAGCAACACAAACTGAACGCAAAAAACGCACCTTGACGCCGGGGCTCGTGCCGGCAATGTCGTACGCGCGACGACGGAGGAGCCCGACAATGTCGCCGTCGAGCGACGTCATGCCGAAGCGACCGAGGTCGGGCCGGAACGTGATCGACGTGTACTCCTTCGTGTGCGCCGTAATCTTCGGCTGCGTCTTGTTCGACATGTTGTTCGTGAACGTCTGGACGTACCGGCGCTCGCCGTCGCAGGTCTCGATGGTGAACTCCTTGCTGAAGATGTTGCAGAGCTTGGCGCCGTAGCCGTTACGGCCTCCCGTCGTCTTCTTCTCGTTATCGTCGTAGTTCGACGAGGTCAGGAGCTGGCCGAAAATGAGCTCGGGGACGTACACGTTCTCCTTCTCGTGCATCGCCACCGGAATACCGCGGCCGTTGTTCCACACGCTGATCTTGTTGTTCTCCTGGTCGATCGAGATCTTGATTGTGTCCATCGAGGGGTCGCGCTGCTTGTTGTCCGCGGCGTTGACGAGGATCTCGTCGAAAATCTTGTAGAGGCCGGGAGCGTACGTGATCATACGATAGCTGAACGTGCCGTCCGGGTCGCACACCCACATGGGCTGCGTCTGCATCTCGGTGCTGCCGATGTACGTGTCTGGGCGCAGCAGGATGTGCTCGAGCTGCGTCAGCTTCTGGTACGTCTCCTCGATCGTGCGTCCGTTGCCGCCTTTGGGCGCCGCAGGAGCGGCGGCGGCGGCGGCCTTCTTGCCCTTCGCGGGAGCCGCGGCGACATTCTTCTGGTTGGCTTTCGACACGCCAAGAACCTGAGAATTCAACGCGTTGAGAAAGAGTTCTGGTCAAGCTCTTCCAAGGGGACGTAGCCTCTTCTTCGCGCACGACATAACAGGAGAGATGCAGACATTCTTTCGATGACGAGATGCAGCGTAATATGGGGCATAAAGGATGCCAAAAACAAAACACAACGACGACAACAAAGGCGGCTGTTTCGCAAACAGGCAGGAATGGAGCGAAGAGATCCCCTCACCTGCACAAATTCGTCATCCATGTCAAAGTCAGCCATCTTGTACCAACGAGGGCGCACACGAGCGTCCCCCGCTGTCTCCGGGTCGAGTGTTAACGCGAAAGAAAGAGAGCCAAAAAAAAAAAAAAGAAACTTACGTTAGGGACGTTCTACTAACTAACGCACAGTGAAAAAAAAAAGAATCTTTCTCACAAAAGTTTTCGATAGAGTTGTGAAAGCGTGATCCCTCAGGTGGATGCGTGTGTGTGTGTGTCGTGGTGGATGTGCGTCTCTGTGTGGCGTGAGTTGGTCTGCCACGAAATTGACAGGCGTAACAATTTCCCTTTCAAATTTTGAATTTTCGCGCCACATATCACGTGATCTGCACGTGTTCTGTTTCGTCACTTGCCTCTGTGTCTCAGCGAAGAAAGGGAGTTCCAATTCACACCAAGCTGCAGTGCCATTCGCTGCATTGTGTGTTTCTCCAGAGTCTGACAATGGCGTCCGCTGCGGACGTTGCGGGCCCTTCGACCGCTGAGGCGGATGAGCCCACTTACAAGGGTTGGGATGCCATCAGGTACGAGCACTTTTTATTCTTGAAAATTCGCTCCCAGATGAGTTCGCCTCTACAGTTACAGCAACTGTATTAGTTCGAACATTAGGGGTATCGCAAGCAGCTTTTTAAAGAGCATACGTGGTCGAGATTGAACCACTGACCGGGGATGGGCGTGCAGGTACATGCCAATCGAGGTCGTCACGCGCATGATGCGCTTTACGGCGGCTATGTTCCTGGTGCCTCTTGGCGTATTCTTCGGTGCTCGGGATTTGCTCTTTGAAGGTATGCGCCCGTATTATCTGCAGATCTTTGCCGTTGGGCCGTGTGCCTATATTGATTTGAAGGACTAGTCCATATGTGTGTTTTATCAGCCACCTATGCTTTGCTCAAAACTGCGATCTGCGACTGATGGGTGCTGTATTATCTCGTTTCAGGCTACCTTGGGTACGAGAACGGCTCGATACCCGCATCAATCGTTGCTGTCGTCACCGTGCAAATTGTGCTCGCCGTCTGCGTACTAATTGCGTACAATGAGGACGATACGACGCCTTCGTCAACAGCCGCTTCGAAGAAGAAGAAATGAAGTGCGAACCCATTCCGCCGTCATTGGTACTCGCGGGTGCTATGTGGTCATGCGGCCGGTGCTCGGCTTGATTTTCTCCGCCATTATGTCTGTTAACACCTGGTCCGGCACGACCAGCTTGATCGGCGGCGGCTGAAATGATTAATCAGACTCACGTTCAAACTGCATCTCTACTGGAGTCGATGGGCGCAAGTCTACGTTGTAAGCTGATCCGACCCCGCTTACATGTGCTTTGAAATACACTGCAGGCAGGGGCACGCCCACTGCGCGCTTCGATTTGCACGGCTGCGTTTCCGTTGTTTGGTGGTACAAGCAGAAACTGGTCGTGAGCCACACGCAGGCAGGGTGAGGGTTTGAGATTGAATTGGAAGTTACCCTCTGTTTTTGGATCGTTTTTGGGAGTCTGTTTTAATTCCAAGCCCGTCATCAAAAAAGTTAGCACCACCTGAGCCAAACCACACGCACACGCGCACACACGCACACACACGCACACAACACGAAAGCTTCCACAATTACAAACAGCTCTGAAGCAACTGAATGTGCATGAAGTAGGCGAAGTGCGCATCGAGGCAGTTCTCAACTTATTGCGGCCGGGCGTGCTGTCGAGTTCCCGAGTACCTCGTAGTTCGCCCTCGAAACGCACTGTGAGTCGCGCCTTCTTGCTGAGCGCGGCCGTGGTACGTTAGACTGACGGTTCATTGGCGGGTCGCAGGGGTGCGTGGGAGGCGTGAAAGATGAACCGCCTGTTTGGGAGCAGCAAGCCCAAGCAGCCCCCGCCGACACTCACAGACGCCATCGCTTCGGTGCGTGCAGTTCGTGCCCGTCGTTGTCAGTACCCATTGTGCCCATGCGAAGTGACTCGCATCTCAGTGTCATCGAAGTCGTAAATATGTACGATGTTTGTAGGATTCTGATGTGCGCGTGTTTCCGTGTTTGTGTAGACCGATGCGCGCGGCGAGTCGATAGAGAAGAAGATTGCCAAGCTCGATGCGGAGCTGAAAAAGTACAAGGACCAAATGGCCAAGATGCGCGAGGGTCCTGGAAAGGTGCGTCCGGCTATTCTATCTTCAGAGAGCCTGCTTATTTTGGGTCGTTTGGCGAAGTGCTCGTGGCATTATGTTCTTTCGCTTGCGCAGAACGCACTGAAGCAACGCGCGCTTCGAGTGCTCAAGCAGAAGAGGATGTAAGTCCCCGTTGTGTGCGCAGTGTGTCGTGCTGTGCTTCTAGGAGGGAAGGTGGGGGTTACTCACACCCGTGTCCTGCAGGTACGAGAACCAGCGGGACCAGCTGATGCAGCAGTCCTTCAACATGGAGCAGGCGAACTTTGCGACGCAGACTCTCAAGGACACGGTGACGACGGTCGATGCCATGAAGACGGGCGTCAAGGAGATGAAGAAGCAGTTCAAAAACATCAACATTGACAAGGTCGAGGTATGGCTTCGCCCCTCCTGTTAACTCTTCGCTCGTTCGCTGCACTACTGGCATCGCCGGCGTTATATTGTCCGCACTACGTCGGCCGTTCTACACGGTTCTGCGTACCCGTGGCTGACTCTGTTACTTGTGCCCGCAGGACATCCAAGACGAGATGGAGGACATGCTCGACCAGGCCAACGAAATCCAGGAGAGCCTCAGCCGCTCGTACGGCATCGGTGACGATGTCGATGACGCTGAGCTCGAGGCCGGTTAGTGCATGTTCGAGCTGTGTGGAAGGCGTGTGTGTGTGTGTGTGTGTGTGTGTGTGTGTGTGTGTGTGTGTGTGTGCGTGTGTGTGTGTTTGTCGTTGAGGTGCAGAACTTCGCGCGCGCGCGTATGTGTGTGTTTGTTTGTTTGTCGATGTGGTGCAGAAGGTCGCGTGTGTGCGTGTGTGCGCGTTGGTGGTGCAGAGTGACTGCGTGGGGTAGTCGTGGATGACATCTCGACTGCACTGCGTGGGTAGTCGTGGATGACATCTCGACGTTGTTGTTTAACTGTGACACGTTTCGCACAGAATTCGATGCGCTCGGCGATGAGATTGCGGACGCAGACTCGTCTTATCTCGACGAGGCAACGAGCGCGCCAGCCGCGCCCACGGCCGAGCCCACAGCTGCTGGCGGAAAGGTAATTGCGGTTTTTTCCCGTCTGAGATGTGGGACTGAGTGCGACTGGTGTGTGTGAGAGTCAGCTGTTTTCTCTGTGCAGTACGCTTAGGATTGCATAACTCACTCTCGTGTGACGTGGCATGCAGGACGTCAAGGTGGACGAGTTTGGCCTTCCCGAAGTGCCCCTCACAAACTGAGAACAAGAAGACATCGCTGCTGCGTTTTTGCGTTCGCGCTTGCTGCTTTTTCTGCCACATTGAAACTATCGAAATCCATCCACTCACGTCGGCACTGACAGCGACGCGCAGCAAGTGTATAGATAGCGAGACGTTCACCAAACCAATTCTGCATCTTTTCATTGTTGAGCCGTGTGCCGGGCGCGATTGGCCGGCCGACTAACGGGGTGCAATTTGGGAAAAAAAGGAGATGCAGACCGTCCCATGTGCGAGACCGTCCCATGTGCGACGCCAAACAGCAGCTTAATGACGCGCGCGCATTCGCTTCCGAGCGAGGAGTGTGAAAGACAAGAAAGACAGACATAACGCCAGCAGCGCGGTGTTTGCAAGCATAGCGAACGCTTCAGAAGAAGGGGTTGTTGTTTGTCGCGGTCGTTGCCGGCACGGCACCCTGAAACGGTGGCGAACACGAGTTTCGTCAGCAACAAAGCAATAAGAGGCAATTACAGCGCGCGCCAAAAGTCAGGGGACGCAAATACCGCACGCGAAATGCAAGCAGTGACACTCACAAAAGGGTTCGCAGCGGGTGCGGGAGCAGCTCCAAACGGATTGGCCGCGGGGGCGCCCATGCCCATGCCACCCATGCCGCCAAACGGGTTGTTTGCGGGTGCGGGCGCGGCGGCCGGCGCGGCTTGAGGGCGCATCTGCGGCGAGTTCGTTCCAAAACCAGACGACGCGGGCTTGTTCGCGCCAAATGGCGACAGGTCATTAAACGCATTGGACGACGGCTTGCTGGGCATGCCAAATGGGTTCGCTTCCACAGCGGGCGCAGGGGCGCCGCCAAGTCCGCCGAAGGGATTCGCGGCGGCGGGTGTCGGCTGCGCGGGCATAGGCGCGGACGAGGGGAGACCGAACGGGGACGCCTGCGCAAACACGCCGCCCTGAGGAGCGGCCGACGTGCTGGGGGCGGGCGCGCCAAACATGCCGGCGGGCTGAGGCTGCGCGGGCATGCCGCCGTAGGGGCTTGGCGCGGGCGCGCCAAACGGCGACGCGGCGGCCATCTGCGGCTGTTGAGGCGCGGCGCCGAACGCGGCGTAGGGGTTGACCGCAGGCTGGGCCGCCGCAGGCGCACCGAAAGGCGCCGCAACGGGCTGAGGCTGGGGGGCGCCCCATCCCTGCTGTTGCTGCGGGGCCCCCGCAACGGGCGTGCTCCAAGAGTTCGCGGGCTGCGCGGGCACGGGTTGCGGCTGAGGCGCACCCCATCCCTGCTGCTGGGCCGGCTGCGCGACGGGGGCGCCAAAGGGCGAAGCGGCGAGTGGCTGCGGCTGCGGGGCACCCCACCCCTGCTGCTGGGCGGGTTGGGCGACGGGCGCACCCCAGCCCTGCTGCGCGGGCTGTGCAGGCGGCGCAACCCATCCCTGCTGCGCGGGCTGGGCGGCGGGCGCGGGCGCACTGTAGCTCACAGAGCCGATGAGGTCCTTGAGCGCGTTGTACTTGTCGTCCTGCGTCTGCGGCTTGGACACTTCGGCCATAAACGACTCAAACTCGTTCTTCGGAGCGGCGGGCTTCGCCTGCTGCTGCTGCTGCTGCTGCGGCTGAGCCGGTGCGTGGGCCGCGACCTTCTGAGGGCCCACGGGGAGAGGCTGCGAAGCCCAGTCGTCCACTGGCGCGGCAAAGTGAAGACCACAAAGTCAGATCACCATGCCCTATTCAAAAACCAAGCAGCGCGTCCACACCCGAGAACAAAACCCACCCATAGGCTTTGAGAGGGCCGCGGTGTTGTTGGCAGCAGCAAACATGTCGTGCGACTGCGCGACGGGCGCGTTGCTCGCACCACCAAAGAAGTCCGCCTGGGGCTTCTGGCTCGCAATCGCGCCAAAAATGTCGTCCGCGCCGCCGTTGACGCTGCCAGACGCCGGCCGACCCTGCGCCGCGACGCCGGGTTCGACGACGAGCTTGGGCATCTGCTGGTTGCCGAAGAGTGCCTGTGCGTTCTGGGCGGGGGGCTGGTCGCTGCGTTCGGGGATGCGCGCCTGCTCGCGGGGCACATACCACTTCTTGACCTGCACAGAGCGACCGGGGGGGGGGGGGGGGGGGGTGAGACCCTACTAGCAGCGAACGATATGAAGGCAGTCGGCTTGACAGTTGAGAACAAGCACAGTTGATGCAGCACCCAGTATGAGAATTTGCCGGTTCAAATTCAGACTTTCTCTACCACCTATCGACAACAAAACTACCACTGAGAAATTTAACACGCAGAAACCAATAGAGCTCTGAACGAAGGTCTGCAAACAGGGAAAAAGGTCTCCTCACTCTACCAACACTACATACGAAAAATTCAATGCGCAAAATCCCATACAGCACTGAACGAAGATTTTTGCAAGGAGAAAATTGACTCCCTTGCCCTACCACGGTGTGTGGCGAGTGACAACAATGAAACTCGACACCCAAAATCTCATACAACTACGAACAATCCCGATGACAACGTGCGTATGGAAATTTGTTATTAAAGAAAAATGCCGCCTCGTTCTACCAACGACATTGACACCAAACTCAATGCGCCGAAATCTATACAATGGCGGATCGCAGAGACGAACACCAACATCAAACCAACGTTCCGCGAATGCCCCACAGAAGCATGCACGTACGCACAAAGAAAAATGACACATGGTACCGACGCAAGAGACCCGAAATTCCTCACATCTACGAGTCGCAGCACACAGACGGTGCATGCTGCCCAAACACGCAGACAGAGCAAGAACGCACCTGGTACTTGAGGCGGATGAACTCCTTGAGCCTGTTGGCGTCCTTCCCGTCGGGCAGCTGCTCATCGCGCGCGTTGAAGCGACCCAGCCACACTGCGCGTCCAACGTCGTTGCCGTCCCGCTGCAGAGCGGCAATTTCGTCATCCTTAAACGTCGCCATCGAGATGGACTTGAGACGGTGCTCGAAGCCACGGAGGACGCCGCTGCAGTTCACGCACACGAACGTGTTGTTGAACAGGTTCGCATACGTAGGACCCTATTGAAGGCAAAAAACCATGCGCGCATTAGTATCATGGGCTTCTAGGCATTTACGCGCAAGTACGGCAATTGCACAAACGCGAGCGGCAATGGAAGAGACACGAGCGCGACACGCACCAGACTGTCACACTCAAAGCAGCGCTTGTTCTCGGGCCTCTTCACGAGGTCACGGAGAATCTTCATGTTCTTCTCCTCCTGACGCTTCGAGGTCGCCATTTTCGCAAGGCTTCGCGAAGCTCACGCCTCCGCCACACCAAACAAAAACGAGACTGACAGACTCAAATACACACTGCAGCAGAACACAAGCAGCACGCGGACTGCTGACGTACACCTTCGCTCTCGTGTGAGGCGCAAGTTGAACACTTCAGCGCAACACACACCACACACGCGCGTTAGTTACGCAAAGGCACGCGCATACGCATTGCGCGTCCCGTTCCATGCCAGTGCTCACTGTGTCACTGGCGGCAGCTGCGTGTGTGCACACGCGCACACTTCGGTGACTGCAAGGTTTGTGGTTTGGTCTGGGTTTCCATCAATTTGCCCTAATAAATTTCCCGCAGTACAATTTTCATAACAAAATCAATCTCCAAATAATGTATGCGCCATATTCAACTCCAAATTATTTGAAATCGTGTTTAACTTTGACTAATCTTCTTACTCGGTTCAATTTAAAAGTCTCGGTCAAGTCCTCGCCCACACGCCCGTAACCCTCACCCCCACACCAACAGCTACGTAACACCCACCTTATATTAACAAAGTGTAACCCTCACCTTACAGCGTGCTGTCAATAGAAGACCCAAACTTCCACCTTGGAATCAACTGGTATTATGACATCACATATACGTCATCTCCGTTGTTGTTTACGTTGGTACCTGATGTGGTATCTTCGTTGTTCGGCGATTGCACAGGCATCCGTCGCATCCGCGCGCTCTGCTTCCTCGCACGCAGCCCATCCATCCTCCCATACGCGTCCATCCTCTTGCTGGAACACTCGCAAAGCATTTACACTGGTTCGCTTGACGTGGGCCTTGTGTTGCATGCGATTTTCCTTCTTGTTTGCTACGTCGTTTAGGTGACGGAACAGCTGTGGCTTCACCGACGACGAAAAAATTGCATCGGCCATTTTGGCGAAGAGTGAAGCGCAATATCTCGCCGCTGTTGTCCGTAGACGTCTTCGCTGTGGTCGAGTACGTCAGGGGGCGCGCGAGTGTGTATGCGCTTGTCCCTTTATAGGCGGTCTCCGTCACGTCGGCCCTAGCAACCGGAGGGCATTTGGAGCGTTTCCGCCGAGGCAGCAAACGCCGCGGGCGGCGTTGACCATTGGAAAATGAGCTGGCTATTGTGGGTATTGTCACGAAGGCGGTTCTCTCTGCCGTTTTAATAGTGGCTAATCTGCGTCTAGTTGGGCGGATGGAGTGCACCCGATTACTGCGCTGTGATTAACGCATTTTGAGTGGTTGTCGCTGGTTGTTGACGTTGTTGTCGTTTTGTGAAGTAATATCGCGGTTACATGTACACTTTTGTGTTGGTGGAAAATCTCTGCCTGTGTGTGTCTTTCTGACTCAGCTTTCGTGACCTAATCTCCGCGCAGCGCCAACAAGAGCACAAAGACCTTCAAGCCGAAGAAGAACATCCCCGAGGGTACGAAGCAGTACCAGCTCAAGAAGTATGCCGAGGCGACGCTCGGAAGCGGCAACTTGCGCTTGGCCGTCACGCTTCCCGAGGGCGAGGACCTCAACGAATGGGTCGCCGTAAATAGTGAGTGACCTCAGAAAATCTATTGGGGATCGTATTGCGTATCATTGCGTGTGTATTCCTTGCACGGGTTGTGCACTCGCGTGCGTGTGTGCGTGCGTGTTGGTGGTTATGCCTGTGTGTGCCTGTCATGTGTGCCTGTGTGTGTGTGTGTGTGAGAGAGAGAGAGAGAGAGAGAGAGAGAGAGAGAGAGAGAGAGAGAGAGAGTGTGTGTGTGTGTGTGTGTGTGTGTGTGTTGTGCGCCAGCACTTGGGGATTAGTACCCTGGTGCCAGTGTGTGTGCTCTCTGCGCGGATATTGTTGAAGTCCATGTTGTGCCCAGCGTCAAATTCGATGCATCCACCAAGCCTCACCCCACCCCTATACACACACGCGACCTTTTCTCTATTCAGGCGCTTAAATTCCGCGTCGACACCGAGTTTGGACGTCGGTTCGTCCGCCACATTTCGCAATTTTGGCACGCAAGCGCGGGACCGTTTCCGGCGGACATTCGGCGCCTCTCTTCCATCGTACGTGTGGCCAGCACCCTCTCCGCTCTCCCTCGTGCCGCCATCCGCCGTGAGCTGAAGGGCTCGGACGACACATACCCCCAACCATCGCGGCTCGTCTCTCTTTTGTGTGAGGTCGCGAAGGCGTGCCTTGACGCCGAAGAGCCCGTGGCAGTGGAGACTGAAGGGGGTCCTGCAGTGCCGCCACCGAAAACGGACGCGGGTACTGTCAAGGGTTTGCTCTGCGACGTGTGCATTGCTCTCGAGGCGTGCGTGCGGGGCGCTGTCGGGGGGGATGCGGGCGAGGGGGAGGTCGCAGTGGTGAGCGCGGCGCTCCAGGCGTCCCTGCTGCCTCTTGTTCCGCGACTCCTGACATACCGCGGCGATGCGTCGCTGAAGGTGCAAGAGAGGGCGCTTGTGCTGTTGTGCTCCTACTTCCCCCTCGCCACTGCGCCGGGAACGGACCCGACGTTTGCGGAGGCGTTGCAGGCCTCCAACGCCCTCGGTGCGGTCGTGGCGTCGGTGGACATTCGATCTGTGTTGCCGCCCTCGCACCCAGCCCTTCACGCACAGGCGGACGAGAAGGGCGCCGCACGAGCGCAGGGTGAGAAGGGCGAGAAGGGACACGGCACCACGAAGCAGAGGTTTCTGCTGATATCCGTGCTTGCCATCCGCGCGCTGTCGGCGCTCGTGACCGGCGGTGCTCGCCCTCGCGTGGAGCAGTCGGAGGGCGGCGCGTCGATACCGTTGCGCGTGGCCGAGGCTGTCGTGGGCATCGATGCGGCTCTGTTGGACATGATTGTCGCACGCGCAAAGCACAGGGAAAGGACGGACGCACTACGCCTCCTGCTGTGCCTCTGCCGGGCGTCCGTCGATGTCTGCAGCCACGTGGGTGGTCGCAGCGAGCTCGTCTCTCTCCTACTGGCCGTGCCGGGAGGGGATTCGGAGAAGGACGCTTCGGAAGCGGCGGCGCTCGGCGTGCTGTGCGTGGCGTCCGTCCTCGAGCACCAGCGCGAAAAGGCCGTAGCACTTATTCCCGCCGAGAGGGTGGACGTGGCGCGACTTGTCGCCGCGGCCGCGCGAAAGCCGGACGGTCTGCGGTGTGCGTCGCTTCTGCTGCTAGCCCAGCTGTGTCAGTGCGGCGTGCAGGCTGCGTGGGACGCCGTGCTCGCGGACGAAGCGATCGCCCTCGCGTGCGAAATGGTTGCCATCGCTGCGTCTGCGTCGCCCGCCGTCGTGTTGTCCGCTGTCGACGGAATTGGGCTTCGGTTCCCCTGGTGTGGGGCACTGGACGGCGCCGTGGAGGCGTTGAAGGTGTGTGTGCGTGTGTGCAGCGCGTGAGTGCCTGCGTGGTGCGCCTGTTTGTGATTTTTCACACTTGAGTGTCGAGCTGATGGCTGACTTGAATGGCTCGCAGACGGTCGCTTCACACCCCACGCGAGGCCCCGAAGTGTGCGAGCGCCTGGCCGAGGATGGCACGTGGGAGTGCGTCGTTGGGCACCTCCAGACGTCCGCCACTGTCTCCGCCGACGACGACCCTGTGTCCGTGTCGCACTTGCTATCCCTCGGCGGTGTGTCAGCAGCGCTCTCTCTAGTGAACGAGTGCATGCAGCGTAACTGGCGGCGGCTCGTCCCCCTTTTGGCGCGAAAGGACGGCGCAGTGGATGCGCTGGCGCAGTTATTGTCTGAGAGTTATCTCGGCGCAGTCCTGTCGTGGTGGGTATGAGGTCCAATGATTGGGCTTGCCGCTGTCTCCACACCGCACCACGCTGTTACTCCCGTCACCCACAGTCGTCGTCTGTGCGGCCGAACGATGAGACCTCCTTTGCCATTGGTGTTGCCTTTGGTGGTTCGATGTACCCACAAAAAATAACCCCTCTACGCACGACACCGCAGGCCTGAGGGCTACGGCGGGGGCCTCGGTCGCGTGCGCCGCATCATCGGTGACGTGTGCGCTGCGCTTTACATGCCCTTCGTGGCGAATGTCGGCGAGTCTGTCGTGATGGAGACGCAGCGCACGATGCACTCGGCCCGTGTGCTCCACAGCGTCGTCGCCGCGAACGAGATGGTGGACGGGGACGACCTCGTGTTGCCTGTTGGTGGGCGCTCAAAACGCAGTCGTGTGCCGTCTGTTTCCGCGAGTTTGGGCGGCCATTCAACGTCGTGACTTTAACTTGGTGTTATTCCGTGTTTATGATTGCCGCTGTAGATTATGCGCACTCTTTCTCACTCTGCCGAAGTGTTGGGCGAGCACACGACTAATAACCAAGCTGATCCGACATCTCACTGCGATACCTTGCAGGCCTCGTGTCCCGCCTCGTGCTCGGCCACCGCCTGCTTGCTGCGCAGTTCGTCCAGGCCATTCAGCGGCTCGGCGCAGAGGCGTTTGTGTCTCGTCTCTTGTCGCATCCGCACACGGCCGTTGTGAACGATGCCGTCAGCATGCTAAGCGCTCTCGCGCGCACGTCGTCCGACAACTACCCATTTCTCGACAGTCTGGACATGCTGGACGCGGTGTCGTCTGTGCTCTCCATCCGCTCCAAACCGGGGTCGGGCGTCTCCGCCACGAAGGCCAAGGCGTGCAACCTCGTCGGCAACATGTGCCGCCACTCGCCGTTCTTCTACGAAAAGCTTGCGAGGTGCGCCCCGCCCTCCCTGCCGTTCTGTGTGCGCACTGCGAAGCTCTCCGTCTGGACCCTCACCTGTTCTGAACTTGCTGTTTTGCGCAGATCCGGCATCCCCGACGGCGTGCTTTCGTGTCTGGGCGATCCCGATGCGACGGTGCGCCGCTTTGCCGCCTTCGCCACGAGCAACATGGCGCTCCACGGTGCGGGCGTCCTTCCTGCGACGACGCTCGGCGCGTCCGTGCGCAGCCTCTGCCGCCTTCTCCGCGACCACGTCGACAAGACACGCTCAAACGCCGCCGGTGGGTATTACCTGTCAGTGCGA
The DNA here is from genome assembly GCA_943704525.1 of Pigoraptor vietnamica. Taxonomy (NCBI): domain Eukaryota; class Filasterea; order Ministeriida; family Capsasporidae; genus Pigoraptor; species Pigoraptor vietnamica. Next base: position 41,682 of record CALSCQ010003220.1, on the reverse strand, counting down.
CCGTTTTGTCCTTGGGTCAATGCCTCTGCTTTTGAAGTGGCACTTTGGTAGTCATCCAAGCACACACATTTTTCTCTGAAGTGGCACTTTGCTCATCACACCCCTTTCATTACGCGCTCGTCATTAGTCGGACTTCGCAATTTGGGTCGATCGAGTCCCGCGGCCCTCGCGGCGATTGTTGCTGCTGGCGCGCCTGTCCTCCTGTTGCGCGCCGTTGCCGACGACGCGAGCCCCGACGTGCGCCTCTCCGCCGTTCTGTCGCTGACGTCCCTGTGCCGTCACACGGAGGTCTGCGAGGCGCTCTCGGACACCGAGTCCCTTGAGATGCTCGAGCGCATTGCGGCGGACGCTGAGCCCGACGGAGAAATTGCGGCGCAGCTGCGGAAGCTCTTCCAGCGACTGAGGCACAGCGCGACGTGAGGCCGTCGTGGTCCTTGTGTCGCACCATTGTCTTGGCTATTTGCGTGTGCGCCTTCGTTTGCCTGTCGTTGCGTGCGTTGTATATGTAAAGAACAAACATCCTCACTCTCTTCACGTTGCGGACCCTATGGGATGTTACGCACTCTCGCACGGTGTTTGTCAATTTCTGTGTATTTCTTTTACTTGAGCGACAACGCAACGAAACACGGCATTATTTGGCACGCAACAACCGCCGCACAAGGCAGACAGTAAAATCAAAGGACAGACGGGCGCAGTCAGCGACCACTCGCGGGCCGTCGCCCACACACGCAGGTTCGTTCGCGGCGCAGCTGGCGCGCACGTGCATACGCTGCGCCCTCCTTTTCCTTGTCGCCTATTCCACGAGCTGCACATAGTTTGACGGGAGCATGCCACTCTCGCCCGTGCGCTCGACCGTACCGCGCATCCAGCCCTCGTCAATAATCTCGCCGTTGATGATGATGTCGCCCTCCTGAAACGACACCTCGTCGTCGTCCGCCTTATCGTACGAGTAGTTGGCGACGTAACGGGGGCCCTGCGGTGGCACGTGACCCCATTAGACAACGAACAGGAAAGAAGAAGAGAGGACAGCAAGCAAGGGACTGCACACTAGAAGGCCACGTGTACACCGCAAAACTTTCGCAAGGCACGCGGTACCAACAGCGGCAGGCTCCGGCTCCGGTGCCTTGGCAGGGGCGGGCGCGGGTGCAGCGCGCACGGGCTGAGGCGCGGCACGTGCGGGGGGCTCCTCGTCCGCCGCGCTCGACGTCGTGCGGCTGCGCTGGCCAGATTCTGCGGAGAGTGCGATGGAAAATGAGCGAGTGACGAGATGTCAAAATAATGACAAAAAGAAATAGCGCATCGACTCAGAGCACCCGAACTGCCAATATGAGGTTTGCCACCACAGCGAAGTGCACCACAACCGGATGCACGTGCGGACAACATGCTACGGCCCACTACGAACGCGTGCAACCACACACGCATCCCTGTGAACGCACAGCCACTTCACACAGTGTCCACGACGTAGATACATACGTGGAGTCTTTAAAGGCCGCCGTCGGCGCATCCAAATCAAACATCACACTGCCCCACCGTCCTTTCCACGACACGCACATATCACAAACAGCTCGCACACTCTCCACACTGCCCACCGTCCTGCCCGCGCTGGTCGTAGTTCGCGCGCATCTTCGAGTTCTGCACCGCCCGCACCGTGTTGGGGTCGTCGGCGACGGCCGTGTATTCGCCCTTCGCGGCCTCAAAGTCCGCCTTGTAAGCGACGCCAGACTGTGCCTTCGTGTTCGCAGAAATGCGGAGGTTCTCGGGCGTGTCGGCGACCGCTGTGTGCTCAATCTTCGGATAATGCCTGCAAACCCGCAAGGAGCCGCGGGCGAAGGAAAAAGATTGCGCGTCAACACGATGAACGTCGCGGTAAAGGGGGTCACAACACCGTCCCACACGTGGACTCCTCGCACACAACGCCCTGCACGCATCACATATCTGTGCGCTGTCCAAACCACGCCAAGGCACACTCACGTCTTGCAGTAGGGCCTCTTGTCGAGGGCGACATATGTCTTCATGGTGAGGGTGATCTTGCACACCTCGCAGTTGAAGCAGCCCTTGTGCCATGCCTACGCAGCATCACACACACATACACACACACACACACGAGTGAGTGTGCGCGTACTGGCAAGCGCACACGCCCCATACAAGTCACCCTCGGCGATGCAGACACGGGCGCGGGAGCAACAGCGGCATGCGCACTCGAACACCAAGAACAACAAACACAAGCGTGACAAAAATTGCCCACGAATAGCAAGTAGCCGAATTACAAACGACCCCACCAGCACAACAGCAGCCCACATATGCGCAGAAGTGCGTGCGACGGCTATCAATGCTCTCAGAGCCCAGCGAACACCCTCACATAAGCCCTCGACGCCAGCACGCAAGACGCAGAACATGCACACGGCACCCCTTTTTCGACACATTCCAGTTTGCATGCGCAGTTAGCGATGCACGCACACGACCAATTCAAACCCACTTTGTCGAGAAGGAGGAGCTTCTCGGTGGGGTACACCGTCTTATCGCACCGCGCACACTTCGGGTTCATTCTCGCACTCGTACTGGCATGCCAAACGACAAACGACCGTCAGAAGACGCCCTTGCGCAGATGGGCGAATTCCCAGCAACTCAATTCGCCCACTCACCGAGGACAGGGACCGTTGTTGGATGGATGTGCTCCCAACACGTGCTGCTACACACTCGCCGCTCGCTGTCTCGACGCACGCGGGTACTTCAACTCGCGCAAAGCGGGGATGGCACAGCTGCATAGAGGGACTGTGGGGTTTGGGCGCGTCACCATCTGGGCTGTGTTTACTGGGACAGCCCACGCGAAAAATCAACGCAGCCGCCATAGAATTTCCATAGTCAAGGGCGCCCCTAATAAATATGATGACATTCAAAGAAATTTTGAATGGATCACGTGACATCACGTGCTCTTACAAGAAAGCACGTGAGATCACGTGACATATTGACAGCCGGCGCTTGTGATTGGCCGGTGACTGTGGAGTGACTGCAATTTGATTGGTTGGCGCCCGTCAGCTCAGCGCGCTGGACACACGAGCGCATACACACACGCGCGCGCACGCTGCACGCAGCGGCACGCAACCTCGCGCTCGTTGACGCGGTTGCTGCGGTGCGAGATTGAACCTGTATAAGAGCGGAGCGCCATTCCCGTGCAGAGTGCGTGTGTATCCGTTGTCTCTGTGTGTGCGAGGCAACTTCGAAAATGATGGTGGCTGCTCTCGAGGGCGCCGTTCGCGCCGTGGCGGACCGGGCGTCGACCTTCGGAAGCACTTCGCTGGTGCTCTTTGCCGGCCTCATGATCCTTCTCTCGACCCTCTTCCTCATGCGCCTCATTTCGTCGCCGAAGAGCGAGGTGCGTCGTTTGTTGTGTCTGCTATGCGCTTGGCTCATCACTTTGGTTGCGGGCTGAGCGAGTTGAAACTGTCGTCGCAGAAGCTGCCCCCGATGGTGCCCTACACGATCCCCTTCATCGGGTCTGTGATTGAGTTTGGACAGGCGCCGATCGACTTTCTCGAGGCACAATACAAGAAGGTACGGGGAGGCAATGATGCGCATGCATCTCTTCGTCCCACCCTCAATGATTAAAGCTTACTCACGCATGGCCACCGAACACGACAGCACGGACCCGTGTTCAGCTTCAAGATGTTCGGCCAGACGTGCACGTACCTCGTGGGCTCTGAGACTGCGAGTCTCTTCTTCAACTCGAAGAACGACGACCTCAACGCCGAGGACGTCTACGCCGGGCTAACGGTGCCCGTGTTCGGCAAGGGCGTCGCGTACGACGTCCCGCACAAGGTCTTTTCTGAGCAGAAGCGCATGATCAAGACGGGCCTCAACGGCGTCCGCCTGCGCGCGTACGTGCCGCTCATCGAGGAGGAGACGCGCGCGTACTTTGCGCGGTGGGGCGACGCCGGCGAGCGCGACCTCTTCCACGCGCTGTCCGAGGTGATCATCATGACGGCCAGTCGCTGCCTGCACGGGAAGGAGATTCGCGCGATGCTCGATGAGTCTGTCGCGGAGCTCTACAAGGACCTCGACGGCGGCTTCACGCCGGCCGCTTGGTGGGTGGATGCGTGTCTTTTTGTGCGTATATGGGGACACGGTGTGCGTGCGTCGCGTGTTATAATGCGCACAAGCACACCTTCCTCAAAACTGTCTGACCTTTCTCTTGCTCGTGTGTGTGTGTGTGTGCGTGTGTGTGTGCGTGTGTGTGTGTGTGTGCGTGTGTGTGTGTGTGTGTGTGTGCGCGCGCAGGTTCCTCCCCTCGTGGCTGCCGCTGCCGTCGTTCCGTCGCCGCGATGCCGCGCACATTAAGATGAAGGCAGTCTTCCGTGACGTCATCAAGAAGCGCCGGCAGACGGGAAACTTTGAGGTTTGGGACCATGCACACATGCGCGCATGCACGCACCTTATGCTGATGGACAGCGAGGGAGGAAAGACAGACGGGCAGAGAGAAGAGAAAGAGCTGTTGCTGTCGACTCGATATCACGCATCCCGTTCTCACGTGACTGGTTGGCATTGCAGGAGGACCAGGACATGCTGCGCGTGTTTATGGAGGAGACGTACAAGGACGGGCGGCCGCTCAACGACGAGGAGATTGCGGGCATGCTCATTGCGCTCCTTCTTGCCGGCCAGCACACCAGCAGCACGACCAGGTGTGTGTGCGTGCGTGCATTTGTGCGAGTGTGTGCCCCTCGGGCATAATGCAGTCGATTCACATGTTTGCCATTTTCCCAGCGCGTGGCTCGGCCTCTTCCTCGCGCGCGACCCCGCCCTCCAGCAGGAGGTCGCCGACGAGGCCTTCCGAGTGCTCGGCAGCAGCGACACTCCCGTCGACTTTGACCAGCTTGCCGAGCTCGAGTACCTCGACCGCGCCCTCAAGGAGACGCTCCGCCTTCGCCCGCCCATCATGACGATGATGCGCATGGTGAGTCACCAGTGAAAAGCGAAATGCGCCTGTGGGGCTGTTGGGGTGCGAGGATGTGCGTCGCCGCTTGGGTTCTGTGGCATTTTGACTTTCGGTCCATGTGCGTGTGGGGACATTGTACGTGCTCACTCTTGTCTCGTGCAATTTGCCCATTGGTTGCTTACCCTTCACCCTTGCCAGGCCCGCACGCCGCAGGAGGTCGGCGGCTACATAATCCCGGCCGGTCACCAGATTTGCGTCTCTCCGACGGTCAACCAGCGCCTGGAGGAGGTGTGGAACGACCGCATGGACTTCCGCCCCGCGCGGTTTGCCGAGGAATCGGACGATCTCAAGAACAACAAATTTGCCTACGTGCCGTTTGGCGCCGGTGAGTCGCGGCGCTCGTTACACAGCCTGCCGTGCTCCCTGTGAGCTGTCTGCTGTCTGTGCGTGCATGCCCCCGTCTTCGTTTGGAAAGCGACGTGGCCCACTCACGCTTCGCGCGCACCACAGGCCGCCACAAGTGCATCGGCGAGTACTTTGCGTACATGCAGATCAAGACGATCTGGGCGACGCTCTTCCGCATGTTTGAGTTTGAACTGCCCAATGGCAAGCTGCCCGAGATTGACTACACCACGATGATTCACACGCCCAAGACATCGATGGTGCGGTACAAGCGGCGCGTGCAGCGGTCGTGAGCGCCCACTGTTGGAAATCTACGTACACACACTCCTCCCCCTCTCTTCTCTTTCTCCCATATCTTGCGTGCTTTGGCGTGCGTAAGCTGTACCTCTCGCGTTGCGGTCAATAGAATCTCAAACAGACACTCTGTACAGTTCAGAGGGAGTCATCAAAACACTGCTCTTCTCGAATAGCTGCAAGCCGCACGCACGCAAACACGCGCAACGCGCAACACGCACACGCACGCAGCACAGGCACGCAACAGACGCAACATAGAGCGAGGATCAAGCCGTCGCTCACGACGAAGGCACGCCGAGAACACCCGAGAGCGCCTCGGCCCACGCGTCGCGGATCTCTTCCGTCTCCGCCTCGAGGTCGAGGGTGCGCTCCTTCGCGATGATGGAAAACGCCTTGCCCTTGTGCTTCTCTGCGGGTGCGATGCATGCAAACGGTCAGATGTGGACAACAGCAACGCCACAGGCATACAAAGTGTGCGAGGACACGCGCATCCGCACGCCAAACACGAAACAGCACGCGAGATTGACCCACCCTTTCCGGTGCGGGCAAACACGGGCGTCGTGTGACCGAGCGCAATCCGCTCCACGTCCTCGAGTGGAAGGTAGTCGGGCTTGGCCTTCTTGTCCTTCGGGTCGCGCCATCCAATTCGCCCCTTGGTGCTCGATCCGTCCTCGAATTCCACAAACACAAAGCGGGAGTGGGGGTTTCCGCTGCGGCCGTGCTTCTTGAACGTCTCGCCTGCAGAGAAGTGCGCAGACTCAACACAAATGCTCACACAAACACTTACGCAGACGGGCTCTGCGAAGCAACCGCAACTTCCACAGACCCAACCCACTGCACGCGCAGAAAGCCGCACGTCGCTAAACAACACACGTTCAGCACAGACCAAGAGACTAAGCCCACCTTGTGTAAGACGAGAGCGCAACACGCTTGTGCGCAACGAAGACCCGCCCGCTTCGGAGGGACGCGCGACGGAGGCGGAACGCACGCGCTCTTCCTGCGCCTTCTGCTCGCTGGCGGCCTTTTCAGCCTTCTCCTTCTCCTCCTTCTCCTTGCGCTCGCGCTCTTCCTTCTCCTTCAACTCGCACTCCTCCTTCTCCTTACGCTCCCGCTCCTCGCGTTCCTTACGCTCGCGCTCTTCCTTCTCCTTCAACTCCCGCTCCTCGCGTTCCTTGCGCTCGCGCTCCTCTTTCTCCTTGCGTTCGCGCTCTTCCTTCTCTTTGAGTTCGAGTGCTTCGCGCTCGGCGCGCTCCCGTTCTTCCTTCTCTTTACGCTCGCGCTCCGCCCGTTCATGCTCCTCGCGCTCCTTACGCTCGCGCTCTTCCTTCTCTTTACGCTCACGCTCTTCCCGTTCCTTGCGTTCGCGCTCCTCCCTCTCCTTGCGCTCACGTTCTTCTTGCTCCCTACGCTCGCGCTCCTCCTTCTCCTTCAACTCGCGCGCTTCCCTCTCCTTGCGTTCGCGCTCTTCGCGTTCCTTACGCTCGCGCTCTTCCTTCTCCTTCAACTCGCGCGCCTCCTTCTCCTTGCGTTCGCGGTCCTCACGCTCCTTACGCTCGCGCTCTTCCTTCTCCTTCAACTCGCGCGCCTCCTTCTCCTTGCGCTCGCGCTCTTCTTTCTCCTTCAACTCGCGCGCCTCCTTCTCCTTGCGCTCACGCTCCTCGCGTTCCTTACGCTCGCACTCTTCCTTCTCCTTCAACTCGCGCGCCTCCCTCTCCTTGCGCTCGCGCTCCTCGCGTTCCTTACGCTCGCGCTCTTCCTTCTCCTTCAACTCGCGCGCCTCGCGCTCCTCCTTTTCGGCGCGTTCGCGCTCCTCCCGCTCCCGCTTCAACTTCTCCTCCTTCTCGCGACGCTCGCGCTCCTCCCTCATCTTCCGCACCTTCTCCTCGCGATCGGCCTTCTCCTTGTCTTCCTTCGCCTTGCGCTCGCGCTCCGCCTCCTGCCGTTCGCGCTCTTCCTTCTCCTTGCGGTCAGCCTCCGCCTTGGCCGCCACCTCGCGCGCCTCCCGTTCCTCGCGCTCCTTCTTCTCCCGCTCTTCCCGCTCGCGCTTCTCCTTCTCCTCCTTCTCCCGTCGCTCGCGCTCCTCCCGAAGCTTTCGCACCCTCTCCTCACGCTCCGCCTTCTCCTTCTCCTTGCGAATGCGCTCTGCCTCGTCTTTCTCGCGCTCCTCCTGCTCCCGACGCTCCTTCTCCTCCTGCTCTCGCTTCTCGCGCTCCTCGCGCAGGCGCTTCACCTTCTCCTCGCGCTCGTAGCGCTCCCGCTCCTTCCGCTTCTGCTCCTCTTCCTCGGCGCTGACCGCCTCGACAACTGCGGGCGTCGGAATCGCTGTCGGCTCCATACCCATCGAGCGCAGGAGGGCCTCGCGCTCTTCCTTCAGCTTGCGGCGTTTCTCCTCGCGTTCGCGCTTTTGCGACTCAGGTGTGCCGTCGGCTGCGGCGGCCGCGGCGGACTCTTTCTCCTTGCGTTCGCGCTCCTCCTTCTCCTTCAACTCGCGCGCCTCCTTCTCTTTACGCTCGCGGTCCTCGCGTTCCTTCCTCTCGCGCTCTTCCTTCTCCTTCAATTCGCGCGCCTCCTTCTCCTTACGCTCGCGCTCTTCGCGTTCCTTACGCTCGCGTTCTCCCTTCTCCTTCAACTCGCGCGCCTCCTTCTCCTTGCGTTCGCGCTCCTCACGCTCCTTTCGCTCACGCTCCTCGCGTTCCTTAAGCTCGCGCTCCTCCTTCTCCTTCAACTCGCGCGCCTCTTTCTCCTTACGCTCGCGGTCCTCGCGTTCCTTACGCTCGCGCTCTTCCTTCTCCTTCAACTCGCGCGCCTCCTTCTCCTTGCGCTCGCGGTCCTCGCGTTCCTTGCGCTCGCGGTCCTCGCGTTCCTTACGCTCGCGCTCTTCCTTCTCCTTCAACTCGCGCGCCTCCTTCTCCTTGCGCTCGCGCTCCTCGCGTTCCTTGCGCTCGCGGTCTTCCTTCTCCTTCAACTCGCGCGCCTCCTTCTCCTTGCGCTCGCGCTCCTCGCGTTCCTTGCGCTCGCGCTCTTCCTTCTCCTTCAGCTCGCGCGCCTCCCTCTCCTTGCGCTCGCGCTCCTCGCGTTCCTTACGCTCGCGCTCTTCCTTCTCCTTCAACTCGCGCGCCTCCTTCTCCTTGCGCTCCCGCTCCTCGCGCTCCTTACGCTCGCGCTCTTCCTTCTCCTTCAACTCGCGCGCCTCCCTCTCTTTCCGCTCGCGCTCCTCCTTCTCCTTCGATTCGCGCGCCTCACGCTCCTTGCGCTCGCGCTCTTCCTTCTCTTTCAAGTCGCGCGCCTCACGCTCCTTGCGCTCGCGCTCCTCCTTCTCCTTCAACTCGCGCGCCTCCTTCTCTTTGCGCTCGCGGTCCTCCCGCTCTTTACGCTCGCGCTCCTCCTTCTCTCTCAACTCGCGTGCCTCCTTCTCCTTCCGCTCGCGATCCTCGCGCTCCTTCCGTTCGCGCTCCTCACGTTCCTTACGCTCGCGCTCCTCCTTCTCCCTCAATTCGCGCGCCTCCTTCTCTTTGCGCTCGCGCTCCTCCTTCTCCTTATCGGCGGACCCCGCGTCGTCGCCACCCTCTTCCTTCCGGCGGCGCTCTTCCTCGCGTTTTCGCCTCTCCTCGCGCATGCGTTCGAGGGCGTCCATCTTCATGCGCTCCTCCTCCGCAGCGCGCAGCTTGGCGTCTTCTTCGCGCTGCTTCCGATCAGCGTCTAGACGCGCCTGTTGCTCGGCAACGGTCGACCCAGAACGCTCGCGCGGCGTACCGGCCGCAATGCCCGCGGAGAGCTGCGGCGACGACGTGCGCGGGGGAGTGGAGGGCACCGGGGGCTTGTCCACGTGACCGTGCGGCGGGTGCGAAGGGACGGGGGGCTTCTTCTTTTCCTCGCCGTTCGTGGACGCGACCGGGTGCGACGCCGGGACTGGCGGCTTGGCCTTCTCCTTCTCTCGCTGCTCCCGCTCTTTCTCCTCCTTCTCCTTCTGCTCCTTCTCCTTCTGTTCCTTCTCCTTCTGCAGTTGCTCGGCCGCCGCCTTCGCCGCCGCAAGCGCCGCCTCCTCCGCCTCCTGCTTCTTGCGCCGCTCCTCGTCCTGTCGCAGCCGCTCCTGCTCCTTCTTCAGCAACCGCTCGCGACGCTTCGCTTTTTCCGCCTCGCGCTTGTCTTCCTCCTCGCGCTGATGCCGCTCTTCGTCCGCCTTGCGACGCTCCTCCTCCGTCATCTTGGCGCGCGCCTCGGCCTCCTGCGCCTTCTTGCGCTCCGCATCATCCGCGTGCGTTTCGGCGCCCTTTCCCTGCGCGGAGACCGACGCGTGGCCATCGTGGTTCGTGTGGTCCTCGATAGATTCGGACGACACCTTCAAGTGCGGCGCGTTCGGCTTCGGGACGTTGATGTTCGTCTCCGACGTCGAGCGCTTGAACGTGGACAGCACATGAACGAGCTCAATCTTACGGATGATGAGGAACTGGAACATCTGCTCCTCCTTCTGGTTGCGCTTCTTCTTGGCGGAAAGCGCGTCGAGCTGCTTGTTGATGCTCGCCAGCTCCACAATCGACTTCTGCTGGAGGTCCTGGTGGACATCGTCCGTGGGGCCCATGATGGGCATGTCCGTCCCCACGCTCATCGTCATATTGTTCGTGCTGCGCTTCATCTTCGCCGTACCGCGCGCCCACGACGGGTTCGGCGCGACTTCCCCAAGCTAAACGGCGCTCAAATAGAGTGCGCCGCCGGAGCGCCCCTCCGCCCCCGGCGACCGCAGCAAACCGCCGTCGACAGTGCAACGCACCTGCGAGACATGTCACGATGCACCGCCCTTAAGTGAACGACTATAAAGGCCGACGAATGACGCATGCGTGGCATGACGCCACAGCCAAAACCCAAGGGTATGGTAACTACAACACAATGTCCCGCACCGAGAGAGTCGCTCAGAGTGCACACACACCGGCAGTTCGCGGTTCTCGCGCTCGCGTGGACGTTACGCGCAACAGCGCCCGCTTTCGCTTTGACCGTGTGGGGCGTTCGAACAACACGGCATCCACTCACACTGAATAAAAAACGGAACCAAAGTTGCGCCCGCGAACAGCAGTGGGAGCGCACACACGTCCCAGCCACAATGCACGGCACTCAGAACGGCAATGTGCGCACGCCCGTCAAAGAAGAAACCGTCGAGTGGATGCACCACACACACACACACACACACACACACACACACACACAGAGACGCAGACACGCCAACCTGTTTATGTGTGGGTTGGACCGCGGGTGGGTCTTGTGCGGGTAGTAAATTGAGAATGGGTGAGAAAGCTGGCATAAATCGCGCAAGCCCAAATCGCAGCCGCGAGCGTTATTTTGCGGCCCGATTTCCATAGACAGGCGATACAATGCCATATTTATTTTGGAGCCAGGACAAATTCAGCACAGCTGATGGCCGCCGAAGATGGCTTTACTGGTTACTGGTGTTCTTTATAGCTGTTGTTGCTTCGTGCATCCATGCACACGAAAAAGCCCTCGCTGAAAGAGAGTGTGGAGAGGGAGACGGCGAGAGAGAGAGAGAGAGAGAGAGAGAGAGAGAGAGAGAGAGAGAGAGAGAGAGAGAGAGAGAGAGAGAGAGAGAGAGAGAGAGAGAGAGAGAGGTGGTGAAAAGGGAAAGAGAAGCATGCACTATTATACCCGATAAACCAGCGCATTAGTCATACACAACTTCATTCGAACCAAGCCGCTCGAGTTCACTTTCGCTGCTCCAGTTCGCGAAGGCGATCGGCCACCTGCGACTCCGAGAGGCCCGCCAAGGGCACCTTCATCTCCTGGCCATGCTCTGAAACACGCGGGCGAGAATAAGGCGTGTTAGTCGAATCAAACTAAGCGGATGAGAATTCAGGCGGCTAATAATGCGGCCCTAGGAGGAAACTAGCGCACAGAATGAAGGATGAGAATATATCGAATATGGTAGCGCCCTCTCCTTCACTCACCAAAGCGGGCGAACATGCGCGCCTCGACGTCCGAGGCCTCCCGGATAAGAATGGGGAGTGTCGGGTTCGCCTTCTTCAGCTGGGGATATTGCCGTTGGATGAAGTCGCTGCGGTACGTGGCAAACACCGTCAGCACGAAAAATTAAAGGCGGTATTTCCCATGTCTTCCGTCCAAGGCGATAAAAGTGTGAAAAGTAAACAGCAGACATGGCACCAGTGAAAAAAAAAGAAAAAAGAAAAAAAGCTTGAAAGTGCAACATTTCGAGAACTATAACGCACTCTTGAGGGCATGCGGCAAGGCTCAACACAGGCGCAGAGACACCAAAATCACACAGGAAAACGACAATCAACACAGGGGGACACAGCACTCACCGCACGCCCTTGCTGTTCTCGGCAGTGTTGCAGAAGTGGATTCGCAGCTCTCGCAGGCCAGACGAAAAGGCGCGCCAGGAAGCCATGGTAAAATGGGCGTGCTGAAAAAAGTATGGCGCCAATTCCAAATAAGAAAGCGACAATGGAAGGCGGATTATAAAAATAACGATGGCTCTCGCTCTCAGAGCCTGCCCTACTATGGTCTATCACACACACACACACACAGGTATTTCTATAAGGCCCAACGGTGAAATTTGTAAGACACACTGTGCATGCACACACGCTCTCACATGCACTATCTTCGAGAATGGCAATACCGGCACGCATGTGCACACACACACACACGCACACACGCACACACACACACACACGCGCGCACAAAAACACACACGCACGCACACAATATGACACGAGACAGTCTACGGTTCCTTAGAGACCAGAGAAACGGCGCACATCAAGCGATTCTCACCAGCTACGCGCATCGCTATGCGATCATCGCATCTCCCTTTTTTTGTCGTTCAGTTGCAGGACTGGCTCAGACGCATGCGAGATTTCGGAAAATATGTTCTAACATCCACCGCATCATGCAATCATATCCGAACACCACACCCTTCATGGCGAAGTGGGCCACATATCCTCGGTTTTCAGTTCCGGCGGCTAACATTGACCATGGCGTCGTCCAAACTTCCGTTGATAGGCGTGCTGCGGCAACTGTTGCGGTACTCCAGGGACAAGGTGGGTGAGGATGGCACTGACCACTGGGGCAGCCGTACAGAAAGCTCATTTCGCGAAATTTGTGCCCACTGTAGACGATTTTCCCAAACGGCAACAAAATACTCCAACAACACATTGTCGCGCGCGTTCGTGAAATCGCGCAGTCGACGGACATCCAAACACGGCGTGCTAAGGAGGCCGACCTTCGGGATTATGCCGCACTTATAGCGGCTACGCAACGGAGAAATGTGAGTGCGTACACGGCAGTTGCGCACGTATCTGTGTATGTATGTGTGTCTTTGTGCGTGTGTCTATATATGTCAATTTATTTTCTGCGTTTACAAGGCCTCACATCAAGGTCGTAAGCTCCTTATGTGTTTTTGAGCGCGATTGACGCTGACATGCGTAATTGTCGTGCGCAAAATGGTCGCATTGCGCACATTTGTAGGTATTCATATTACGAAACGCCGTCTTGTCTGCAGGAGATTGCCTCTCGCTACAAGGGCGAAACCATGGACCAGAAGGAGCGCATTGAGGCCAGCGCGCGAAGAGTCGGTCTTCGCCTGCCATTTGACAGTGAGGCGCAATAGGGCACCTTCTGCCTCGCGTATGCCGCTTGGCGCATAGTGCGTGCGTATGTGTTGCGTGCCGTCTCGTGCCTGGAGCACTGAAGTCTGAGAGAGACACATAAAAGGCTCGGTCCTTCTAAGTCGAAGTAACAATTGAGTAACACATGGGTGTGGACTTAGCGATATCTCGCCAGAAATATTCTCATCCGGGGTGTAATTCAAAACAACTCGCCAGCGCGGAAGCGTGTGTTCCTCAGCCGTTGCTGTGTCCGTGCTCACTGTTGGCGCTGTGTGTGTGTGTGCGTCCCTTTCCGTGCATGTGTGTTGCGTTTTGCATGCGTGCGAATCTTGCTTATCTTTCATCCACTCGAAATAGGGCTCGCCGGTGTCCTCTCATTTTTTCGTTGTTTGCATATTTTTTCGCGGCGGGCCCACGCATGCCGAGAAAAGTGATTGGGCCTCGTCGTTGTGCGTCCTTTTTCCTTCGCTGGATTCTCTCCCCGGAGAATTTACAGCGGCCAGGGAGTCTCGTGGATCCGCGTAGGCGAGTGTCGCGGCGTGTGACGTGTGGCACGGTGCCGGTGGACGGCCGCGCTCAAATCGGACGGTAATTTGGGGGCGATTCTGAAAGTCGCACGGCGCTTGGCTGCGGTGCCTGCCGTGTCGCGCGTAAAGCGCAGAGCATAAGGGAGAATGGGCAACTGCAAAGGGAAGCTCTTGGGCGGCAACGCTGAGCCGCCCGCAGGCACACAGAGGACGCCGACGGTGGAGCGGCGCATCAGCACGAAGCGCACCTCGAGCGAGGGTGAGAGCGAGGAAAGCAAGTCGCTTCTCACGATTCCCTTTTTTGACGAGCTCGATAAGAAGAATGCGCGGCTCCTCGGCGAGTTTTGTGAGCGGCGCGAGGTGGAGGCCGACACGGTAATTGCCGAAGAGGGAAAGACGAGCAA
>CALSCQ010003220.1:0-25000 GCA_943704525.1 Pigoraptor vietnamica | reverse complement strand
TTGGAAAGTTCCTGTCGATCGCGCCCGAGCTGCGCGACACGTGCCAGGCCATCATGAACCTGCGCACGGCGACGACGCTCAAGACGGTGCGCCTCTTCAGCGGCATCAAGGAGAACAAGCCGTGGTCCAAGTTTGAGCTTCTCGCGTCGCTTCTCGTGTACGAGCAGAGGCAAAAGGGCGACGTCATCTTCACGGCCGGCAGCGTCCCCGACAAGCTCTACGTCATTCTCAAGGGCGCGGTTCGCCTGACTCTCCCCGACGGCGCCGACATGCTCCCGCAGCCGCTCGGCACGGGCGATTACTTTGGCGAGGTCGAGCTGCTCGAAGAGGAGCCGCGGCAGGCGACGGCGACGGCGCTTGAGGAGTCGTTCTTCCTCACGCTGAGCAAGGACGCCTTTGAGAAGTTTGTGCGCCTGGCACCGGAGGCCGCCCGTTCGATGAGCGACGAAGCCACTCGCCGGCGGTCGATTGGCGACGAGGCGCAGCGCCGGAGGTCCAGCTCGGACCCGGGTGACCCCACGGTGGCGCTCGCGGCGGCGGCGGCGGCGGCGAACCCGGCGATCGCGACGATTCGCGAGTCTGAGGAGGATGGCATGAAGAAGGCGGGATCGACCGCGTCGCTCTCGGGGATCGCCGTGTAGACTCAGACTCGAGTGTGGACGCAATGCGTGCTGTGTTGCGTGCGTTTTGAGCCATCGTTGAGCGTGCGCTGCTATGTCGTCGTCGATTTCTCCCGTTTTTCGCCTGTCGTTGCCGTTGGCATATTTTGTGGCCCTTTTGTGCGTGCGCTCTTATGTGTGTGTGTGTGTGTGTGTGTGTGTGTGTGTGTGTCTGTGTGGTTGTTGTGTCTCGCAGCGTGCGTGGCTTGCCCCTATATGAACTGGTGCTGTCTGTCAAAACGCGCCCAATTTGACCCGTCACACGTCCGTCACTTTCGAACCAACACACCCACAGGATGATGACGCACAGTAAAATTTTCCCCATATGTTTTTTTTTTTTTGAGTGAGCCTCACGGGGACAGGTGGGACAACACGCAACAAGCACACGCGCGCGGCACGCCCATCGGTCGCTCAGTAGAAGAAGCCGAGGATCTTGCCACCAGTGTGCTTGCGCTTGGCCTCCTCCTGGTCCATAATGCCCGCAGACGTCGTGAGCACGACGTAGCCGAACTGGCGCGAGGGGAGGAGGTTGGCGGACCAGCGGTCAATCTCGCCGACGGCAATGTCGAAGCGAGGGCTGCGGGGGCGGGGAGGGGCGTCGGATCAGCTTACATCGCAGACAGCGTCCATCGAGGAAAAAGGAGAGAAAGTGGAGAGTGACAGAGTACAAGGCACGTAAGAAAAGCACGATGGGAAAGACTGCGGCACACAAGGGTTGGAGGGACACCCACACAACATATGCGCGCCAGAAAGGCAACTGAACGCACAACACATAACACGCAGCCGTT
The DNA here is from genome assembly GCA_943704525.1 of Pigoraptor vietnamica. NCBI lineage: Eukaryota > Filasterea > Ministeriida > Capsasporidae > Pigoraptor > Pigoraptor vietnamica. The sequence continues at coordinate 23,553 of CALSCQ010003220.1, read as the reverse complement.
CAAAAACACACATCAACGCCATTCGGCAGTCTGCAGCGATTCCAGCAGGCCCCAGTGGTCCAGCATTTCAACCACATCTCATGTGTGCGGCGGCCAATCCCACATCCACACGACCACACAACACACGCACGCAGACGCACGCACACGCACGCGACACGCACGCGACCCCCACGCACCTGATGACACCGCACTTGTTGATGCGCCCGTTGAGCTCAACAACAATCTTGCCCGAGCGGTGGTCGTCAATGACCTCAAACTCGCCGATGTAGCCTACACACAAACACACGCAACGGCCAGTGGTGAGAAGGATGCACAAAAAAGCAGCCTCACACAATTTCGAACCAAGCCATAACAAAATCGCGCAAATTCCTAGCAAATTATGCCAACATCGCAGTCCTCATTCACGGGCCCGCAACACCATTTCCACGTCAATTGGAAGCGCCACGCACAAAACCAAGACACAAGGGCGACAGGGCACACACTGCACCGTCCAACATTCTTCGCCCCGTCCACTCATTCTTCGCCCCACCCACCGTGCTTCATCATGACTGTGAGGAACTTGATGATGACCTTCGAGCTGGGGCGGATGAGCACCTGGCGCTTGCCCTTGCGCTCGGCGTTCACAATCGAGTTGAGGGCATCGTTGAGGACGCTGATGCGAACCATTTTCCAAACCTGCCAACACACACAACACGAAAACACAGCGTGAGATTACACGGACATTTCGAAACGCGAGAACCCTTCACAGCACGCGGCACACTGAGCACGACACGCACGACACGCAAGGCGCACATGCCAATGTGACTTCCACTCTTCCCACAACACACAAGGCCAACCAGCAAGGAAATAAGGCACACGAACGGTTAAGCGACGTCGATCACATAACGCCGGTCCGTGCGTCCAACGGCCCCACATAAAGCACCACGCCACAAAAATGCACCCCCGCACATCATCGCCAGTACCAAGCAAGCGCATCCCCATCCCCATACTATCCACGCCACATCCATCCATCGCCGCGACCACGCGACGCCCACCTCGCAGCCACGGACGGACCCCGGTGCGACAGAGAGGGCGGTGCGAAAGAGGAAGAAGTCGGATGTCAGCTGGCGCCCTTTTCAAGCGATGCGCTGCCTCTCCCCTTGCTCGCCGGGCGTGCGTGTGGCTGACTATGGCGACTGATTGGGAGCACACCCCGGATGAAAATAGTAAGCGAGATTTCGGTAATTGTGAGTGACGATTAGATGACGTCAATAGGGCACGTGGTTTCGTGTCACGTGCAGTGTCTGTGAACGACAAAAACGGCAGTCTCTTTTTCGATCATTTCTCTGTCCCGGCGAACAACGACCCTCTCTATACTCTTGCGCAGTTTCTCTGTCCTCTCGACCCTTTCCTGAGAAAATGCCATTCCCTCGCATGACGCCCCACCAATTGATCGGCGTGCTCGTCGTGGGCGTTGGCGGTGGCTTCTACATATTCGACCCGTTGCTTCGCCGATACCGCGACGAGCAGACGCAAAAGGAGAACGAGGCGCGCCTGCATGGTGCTCAACAGGGGAACGTGGAAGGCGGTGCCACCGGAACGCAGCGATGAGCCCTTGCATGTTGAGCACGTGGAAGGCGGTGCCACCGGAACGCAGCGATGAGCCCTTGCAGTGTGCAAGCCAAAACACGAGCTAGCTACACGCATCACGCACGCCGCATACGAATGGTGCGTTGGTGCCTTCATGTCCGCCTTTTTCCATTTTCCTTGATTATGCTGTTGTCAAATTGATCGTCTGACTTTTAAAAACCCCTTGGCTCGCAGGCGAAGCTTCAAAGCGACAGAGAAACTGTCCGTGCCGACCGCCCCACACTGCGATGTCGGAGTAAAGATGCTCCTTGGTTGTAATTGCATTCGATGCTTTCTTGCGAATAGCTTGTCTCCTCTTCTCTCCGCGTGGACGGAGCGCTTGCTCTTCGACCTGCGTTTGCTCTCTACAGCAATGCCGTGTTTGTTATTTCCACGGGAGAAGAGCCCCTGCATCAGTGTAGCAGCGCCCCGAGCGGGTCGATGGCAGCCGCGCCTATCGACGGCGATGCCTCCGCTTCCTGCGTCCCCGGAGCACTCTCACCCGCAAAGAGCGAGCGCGAAATGGCCCTGCCAGCCGCGCCCGCGCCCTCTCCGTCGGCGGACGCTTCCTTGACCGGGCTCTCGTCCTCGGTCCCTTCGCCGTCCGCTGCGTCACCCGCCGCGTGGAAAGGCAGGTCGCCGTAGAGAATGTCGCGCGTCTGCTTGAGTCCCGCGATGGCGAGGTACATGGCGCGCTTGTCCGGACCGTCCTCGCCGCCGCCGTCGGGCATCTTGGCCAGCTCTTGCTCGAGCTTGCGGAGGTGGCTCTGTATGCGACGCGCGCACGCCTTGTTCATCGCCTCGAGATCACGCACCCGCTGTGCGTCCTCCGCGGCTCCTGTGCACGTAGATGGGGTGAGGGTCAGCAACGCGGAAACCGCCATTTCACAACGACACTTTTACAAAACGAAAGCACGTCCCCACCTGCCACGCTTGCCGTTGACTTTTGGCGCGCGACCCTTTCGCGGGTCGGCGTGGACGGCCGTGCGTTCGGCGGCGTCTCTCTCCCCTCGGTCGATATCACAGACACGCGATTCGACTTCTCCGCCGGCGGTGCTGTGGAGGACTGTGTCGCGGGCGCGGTCGCAGGGACGGCGGTCGAGTCTCCGACGGACCGGAAAGAACTTCCGATGAAACTGACAAAGTTTGCCACTGGCTTTGCAAGGTCCTGCACCTGGGGAGAGCACGGTTAGGCGTGAGAAGCGGTCCGATGCAAAAATTGATGCAGAACAACACTTTACGCGCCTCTTAAACAACACTTCACGCGCCTCTTTCCCTCTCTGTCTGCCAGTGGCGCACGCACGATCATCACCGTCTGACCCAGCTGCCAACCTTCATCCGCGGCGCCGCTTGCGGTCCCGCCGACTGTCGCCGCGTGCCAGGGCTCGGGCGTGTGGACGTCGTTGCCCCAAGTGCGTTGGCGAAGTTTGTGCTCGAGAGCGACTGCGTCGGCGTGGGCGGCGTCGAGGAACCCCCGGATGCTGCGGACGTGCGCCCTTTCGAGGGGACCGGCGACGCCGACCGCGCAATCTGGCTCTGGTTTTGCCGTATCTGCTGGGCCTTCTCGATAATGATGCGGACGTCCTCCACTGGCGGATACTTCATGAGGCGCTTGAGGCACGTGACGTAGTCTCCCTGTATAACTGCGCACGACAGAGTTAACCAAAAAGAAAAATCGGTGACAGCACACATGCACGCACACAGCGCGACGGCGTTTGTGAAGTCTGACGCAGGGGCGAATGCACATATAACTGACGCTGCAACGCAGAGAGAGAGCCACTCACGGTGCGTGCGAATGTACGAGAGCATCGCGGCGCATATGTAGTCCACAATTTCAAATTGCGAGCCGTCGGCGAAAATGGCGTCCCACAACACAAGCACGTCGACGAGGTGGAACTCGCGCCCGAACAAGAGGCGAAGCCACCGCCTGCGACAGCATTCAGCGATAGTACATCAGTGGACCGTAACAATGACAGAACACCGTATCAGTAACAGAGCAAGAGGAAATTGTGTGTGAGTCTTCAAAGTGCATGCGTCCGCACTTGTGAGTGGGCACGCGCACGCATGTGGCCACGCACGAGTCCTCAGAGACCACTCACAGCCCGTAAATTTGCGGTTCAATCTCCATCTTGAGGAGGTGCTGGTAGAGCTCGGGGTCGACCTCACGCAACAGCACGTGCTGAATGCGGCGCAGCTTCGTAACAATCGCCGGCGGAGACGACTGCATCATCGCGGAGAACAAAAAGATTAGCCGGGGGAGAAGGACAACTCGAAGTGCGCGCGACCGCAGGAGCATGATTGTTGAAGTTGTCGCACGCGCCCTAGCGCTGTGTGGCACGACGACTCACCGAGTCTTCGCTCGACACGGAACCCAGGGAAACGATGCCCGGCGATTGGGGCTGTGCGAAGCAAAAGCATGAGTGACAGTGACGTATTCAACAGATGAGCCTGCAACGTGTGTGTGTGTGTGTGTGTGTGTGTATGTGTGTGTGCGTGTGTGTGTGTGTGTGTGTGTGCGTGTGTGTGTGTGTGTATGTGGTGTGTGTGTGTGTGTGCGTGCGTGCGTGCGTGCGTGCGTGTATGTGTGCGTGTATGTTGTGGGAGCCTCGCGTGCACACTGACCACGGATGTTCGCGGTGTTCGCGTGTCGTCGCCCTGCGTGTACCACTCCCGCGTCGACACCATGAGGCGAGAGAACAGGGCAAAGGAGTCGTGCCTCACGTGATCTTCGCTCAGAATCAGCCGCATGAGTTCGTCGCTGAAGGCGGAAATGGGAACGAAAATGTGCGCGGTCAACATTGTGCGATGCGCAAACAGAGATGATGGTCTGTTGGCACGTACTGGCACAACAAATGGACACAGACGGAATGGAAAAGCTCATGCAGTCTTCCAGCCGTAAGCCCAGCACGCACACGAGCACACAGCACAGCACGCACGCTCACACAAACGCCATTATCGGACACGGCAACAACGCACCCGTCCTTCGAAGAGATCTTCTCGCAGTCGAGCACTTGGATGATCGGCGCAAGCAGCTCGTGCATGCCCTGGCGATACGACAGCTCCGGGTGGAGCTTCGTGTAACAGAACAGGACGTCCATCATGATGGCGCGAATTCGCGGCGACTGAAAGTAGTCGCTCTCGGGGAATCTGCAGAACGGGCGCAGTGAGGAAGTTGCGAGCGGACTGTGTGTGTGTGTGTGTGTGTGTGTGTGTGTGTGTGTGTGTGTGTGTGTGTGTGTGTGTGTGTGTGTGTGTGTGTGTGTGTTGTGTGTGTGTCTGTTTATTTGAGTCGATGGCTTTGACGGAAGCTGATCCGACATCTGCTTGCCATGCCAGTGGAAAAGTACCGCAAGGCGCAGGATGTCATCGGCCGCGCAAGTGCCGACGACGACATGGGAGACACAGCGCCTGTGCCGCCGAACGCGCTGCGTATTGTGTCACGTGGCAAAGTGCACGAGTACGTCGGCAAGGCGGTCGAGATGTTGAGGGTGTGTGCATGCATGCACGCTTGTGTGTGGGCGGTTGTTATTGGTCACTGTTTGAAGCATGTCGGAGCAGTCTGTATGTAAGTGTGTGCGGGTGTGTTTGAGTGTGTGGGGTAAAAGTGCGGGCGAAAAGTATATGGGGAAGCATTCCGCTGAATGCGTGAATCCTTGGACCCGCTGTCCTTTCTTACATCTTGCGCTTCGGTGCACAGTCGACAGAAGGAACGTCCGTGCTCTGCGGCGTCGGGCGATCCGTCGCAAAGGCCGTCTCCGTGGCTGAGATTGCGAAGAGGCGCGTGCCGGGAGTGCACCAAATCACACGCATCTCCTATCGGACCGCCGTTGACGTGTGGGAGCCCACCGAGCCCGGCCTTGACACGTGCGTGGCGCCGCTCGTTGTTCCATTGTGCGTGTGACATGTACACCATGGTACTGGTGCGTGGAAAACCCATTCTCCCCCCCCCCCCCCCCCCCCCCCCCCCCCCCCCCCACACACACACACACACATTATTGTCGCAGAATACGCGTAACAAAGCACGTGCCTGCCATCGAAATAACGCTCGCCGTCGCCCAGTTGGATCCGACGACGCCAGGGTGGGCTGCAGCGCTGCGTACATGTGCGTGTGCATGCGTGCCACGCACTCGATGAGTGGCGTTCAGTTAGACCCTCTCCCTTTATGCCTGCAGCGCTGGGTACATGTGCGCGTGCGTGCATGTCACCTGTCGCACTCGATGAAGTGGCGTTCAGTTGGACCCTCTCCCTTTGCCTGCTTTCGGCACCGCGGAGAGTAACGCCGTTGCTTGTCGGTGTCCCTCGTGCTGTTCTTGCTTTTGCAGGTACCAACCGCCGATTCAATTCGACCCCGCGGCAGCCGCGGAACTCGAGCGCGAGGACAAGGCTGCGCATGCTGCATCGGCGAAGAAAAAGCGTGAGTGACCCAACCGAACCCGTCTGTGCGACTGTCTCGGCAGTTGAGTTTATGGGTCGTTGCGAGGTTTCGCTGTTGTCGCATCCCAATGCGTTGAATCGCCTTCTCAGTCCCTTGTGCGTCTCAACCCATAATATATCTCTCCACAGGGGGGCGCGAGAAGCACGCGGGCGAGGGACCTGCGCCGATGGACTTGGACGGAGGTGTTCCGGGCGAGTCTGGACAGCCGCCATCGCAGCCTCAACAGCAGCGATCACGGGGCGCAAAGCACGGCACCAGAGGTTCAAAATCGCCACGCGGGGGAAGTCACACAGCCCCGGCCGCGCCGGGAAGCGGAAATGCTGCAGAGACTCCATTGCATGCACCGCCGACGAGCGCCGCTGCGAATGCCCACGCACGTGCACAGCAGCCGCACGCAAGGGGTGAAAGGGGCGCGTCTGCGCGAGGTAGAGGATCGCACGGCGGGGGTCGCGGCGGACGGGGACGGGGCGGGGGCGGGCCTGCACAGGGCAACCCTCAGTAGTGCGCCGGTTGCGCTGTTGTTGTGCGCTGTGTTTGATGTGCGTGCGTGCGTGCGTTCGATTGCGTCTGTCTCTGCATAATGGATGATTATTTCCGTGGGCGTGGGGTCTTGCACTCTCTCCGTTCGTCCTCGACGCCGCAGTGCTCAGTGTTGGCTGGCCTGCGATGGTCCCATCCGATCGTTCATCGACTTCATTCTGTGTCACGTGGCTACTTTGGCTTCACCGCCGCGAAGGCGCGCAGTATGTTGAGCTTGACCTTTGCTTCGTCGCGCTTGTAGCCGTCGAGGTTCGGGTGCTCTGCGCGCTTCTCTAGCCGCCTCCGCTCGCCGTCGTAGTACTCGACGCCCTCCCTCAGTATCCCGGCGGCAACGCGCGCGTATTCCTTCGCCTCGCTGCGAGCGACCGATGCCAGTGGCCGGTTCAGTACAACGCACGGAAGCAAGAGTGACGTGCGGTCGTGTGCATACGCACGTGCAGCCTCTTTACGCACGGCACACATGCAAGCGGTTCGTACCTTTGGGAGCTTGCCTTGGCCGCGGCCACCAACTTCTCCTTGGCCGCCGCGCGCGCGTCGCTGCCATCTGGCGCCGTCGCGAATTCGTGCGCAAGCTCGTCGAAGTCGGCCATGCGTCCGGCGGTGTCTCCGAGGGAGCCGTCGATGCGCCTGTCGGTGCCGCAGTGCTCGTTGATGAAGCCAAGCACGTCTTCCACCTCCAGCTCGCTCTGGGGGAATTGCACCGGCGTCCCCTGCACCAGAACGCGGGATGGCGCGCGCGTGCGTTAGTGGGTTTCAATAACTGTCATGGGGGCGCACGAACTCGCACGATAGTTACGACAGCGAACCGACCGACCAACCCACACTCAGTGCCACGCACTGGTATACGACTGCCCACCTTCGCAGCGCCCACGCGCGGCCATATCTTGATGTTGGGGTATCCGTCGGGTGCGTAGATCTGCCCAATGGACTTGTGGACGTGCGCGTTGAATGCCGCAAGGGTGCACTTGTCCTCGCGACGGAACGCCTCCGCGATACGCCGGAAGCGCGTCCAGAAAATGCGGCACGCGCGACACCCTGCCGTGAGTGAGGCAGTCCATGTAAAAGGGTCAATGCTTCGGATATGAAATGCAGCACGACAATATAATGCACTCCAGTTGGGTCAGGCTCGCTGGCAGGCACGCCCCGAGATAAGGGCGACAGTGGCATCTGGCATACTCACACGAGGCGTAGAAGAAGACAAAGGTGCCGCGCTCTTTGTCGCCCACGACGCGGTCGAAGTTGTCCGGCTCAAGCTCCACGTAAGCCGGCGGAGGGCGCTCAACGACGGCGCGGCTCCCTGTCAGGTGACGAGGGATTGGGACAGGGGTCAGGGCTGAGGCGGCGATCGTGAGGGCAACAGTCACCAGCTACTGGTGATTGCCGGCGGGACACTGCAAATCCCTCACGGCGACTAACAGGCAGGCAGACACCGACGGATCTGTGTAATGGCCAGGCAAGCGCACGCACCGACGGCCTTGTTGAGCCATGCGACTATGGCGTCCGCGTTGGTCGCGTCGGTGGACGTGAGCCTGTAAGAGGCAGCGTATTAACAGTCGGCCACTCACTCGGCAAGTCGACATAACGAAGCGAAACGCAACCGAACGCTCAGTCGCACTGCTCCATGAGGACATGGGCTGGTGCCATGATGTTCGCAGACTGCATATACGTGCGCACACGGTCGACAACACCCACTTGACGTAATCCGGTTTCGACCGCGGAAAGAGAATGACCTCCGGCAGCGCTGCCTCGGCCTGGAAGCGGCGCGCAAGGGGACCGTGCCTTCCGGCGTTCACGCGCGCAATGACGACGGGGCGTCCCGCACGCTCGAAGGCGTCCGCAACAAGCTCGTACTCCGGCTCAAGCTCAGCACACTCGAGGCAACCTGCGGCGTGTTGATGTGTCAAAGTGAGCGTTCGGCGCCCGGCCGTCAGTCAATTGCGAGACACAGTTACGTCGTACCTGTCGTCCTGTAGAAGAGGACAGCGACATTGCGACCGCCGTTCACATGCTGCGCAGCACCACGCACTAAGGTGAGAAGAGCAGCTCAGCACTGCTAGTCGCCGCATGACACACTCTTATTACACGGCTGCTTCAGGGGCCAACCCACCGCGACTCCAATTTCACTGATTTCAGATAGTGAGTCAGCCGGCGGCTCACCTCATCAAAGTTGTCGGGCGTGATGTCCAGGATATTCCTGCGCCCGTTCTCGGACTGCGCCGCCGAGAATTGGGTAATCGATAGCAGAAGGGTGCAACACAGGGCAATGGCCACATGCGCCCGCATCCTCAGTTGATTGTGTGAAGCCGCAGCCAAGGCGGCTTCTCGGCGCCGGCGCGTCGGACTTAGAGTCACCGGCGGATGAACCAGCTACACTGTTGCTCAAAGCGTTCAAGCTGTCGCCGGCATAACGTCCTCTCGGCGCCTGCGCCTTGAGAACAGGAGGGCTGCACACTCTGTCGTGTGGGTCGGTGACTGCGCGGGTGTGTGCGTTTGACAGCGATTGACAGGTGTGGGCATGTGCGGGTAACACGTAATCGTCACTATGACGACATTTGACTAAATGACGGCATGTCACACATTCTAGCACACACACACACACACGGGCACACGACACCTTCATAAGTTCCCGCTTGCTCAGATCGACCACCCACACGCTGCGGAACTTTATTTTTCGACTGTACTCCGTTGTTCTCAAGAGAATGTACGCGCTGCGCAGCGTGGGGCGCCGCACACCGCGCGTCTCTGCCCTCCGACACACTGCGAGGGCTGCTTCCAGTGCTGCCGCCGTGCCTGCCGATTCCCCCGCTGAATCGCCGTATGGGCCATCGCCGCATACTCACCGCGTCGAAAACCAGCCGCCTCCGCTGGAGAACTACAACGCGTTTGACAATGATGTCGTTCTCCGGCACGTGCTGCGGGCGGAGGGCGCCGAGTGGGCCATCGAGAGCGTGCGCGACCTCGGCCGCATTGTGGGCACGGACAAGATTATCGAGATGGGACACCTCGCGAACAAGTACACGCCGACGCTGAAGACGCACGATCGCTACGGCAACCGCGTGGACGAGGTCGATTTCCACCCGTCGTACCACGGGCTGATGACGATGGCCGTCTCGCACGGCGTGCACTCGTACGCGTGGAACAACGAGAGCCGCCCCGGCGCACACGTGGCGCGCGCCATGAAGCTGTACCTCTTTAGCCAGGCGGAATCTGGGATTGGCTGCCCGCTGTCGATGACGTATGCTGCTGTGCCGGCGATCCGGCACGAGGCGGCGGTGGCGAAGGAGTGGGAGCCGCGCTTCAAGAGCAACGAATACGACCCGCGCGTTCTCCCGGCGCACAAGAAGACTGGCGCGCAGTGCGGCATGGCCATGACGGAGAAGCAGGTGCGCTTGTTGACTGTGCAGTTTGCGGCTGCGTTGTTCTGTGCCTTGGGACTGGCATGGGTTGATCGAATTGGCGTCGCAGGGCGGCTCTGACGTGCGCGCAAACACAACCACCGCAACGCCGTTGCCGGGCAGCACGAAGAACGAATATCTCCTTCTGGGCCACAAGTGAGTCCTCTCTCCCTCACCTCTCCTCTGTGTCATACCGTCAGAATCAGATTCGATAGGTTTGTTCGTTTGTTTTTACGGCCGCAGCGTGAGGGGCGTGCGCTTTGTGCAAGGCCTCACAGCCGCCCTTCTGCAGGTGGTTTTGCTCTGCGCCGATGTGCGACGCCTTCCTCACGCTCGCCAAGACGCCCGGTTCCAACGCGCCCACGTGCTTCCTCGTGCCGCGGTGGCGACCGGACGACACGCGCAACTCGATGCAGATCATGCGGCTGAAGGAGAAGCTCGGCAACAAGTCGAACGCATCGTCCGAAATTGAGTACCGCAACGCGTACGCCGTGCGCGTCGGTCCCGAGGGCCGCGGCATCCCCACCATCATCGACATGGTCATGCACACGCGCCTGGACTGCTGCATCGGCGCGTCGTCCCTCATGCGGCTCGGCGTGATCCACGCCGTGCACCACACGAGCCACCGCCGCGCGTTTGGAAAGGCCGTCCGCCAGCATCCGCTTATGGCGAACGTGCTCGCGGACCTCGCGATCGAGTCGGAGGCAGCGGCGCTCATGACTATGCGCCTCGCGCGCTCGTTTGGCGCTGGGCAGAGCGAGAGCGAGCGGGCGTTTGGCCGCATTGCGACGGCCGTGTCCAAGTATTGGATCTGCAAGCGCGTCGTCGGTCACGTGCACGAGGCGATGGAGTGCCATGGCGGCAACGGTTACGTCGAGGACGGCGTGCTTGCGCGTGCCTTCCGCGAGGCGCCGCTCAACGGAATTTGGGAGGGTTCGGGCAACGTCATCACGCTGGACGTTCTCCGTGCGATGAAGACGGAGCCGCAGAGCGTGGACGCATTCTTCTCGGAGCTGGCGCACGCGCGCGGCGCGGACAAGCGGCTGGACGACGAAATTGACGGCCTTCGCGCCCTCGTGTCAAAGCCTTTCGAGGAAATTGGGGCGCGCCGAGTGGTCGAGCGGCTGGCCGTCTGCATGCAAGCGTCGCTGCTTGCGCAGAATTCGCCGTCGGAAGTGCTGAACGCCTTCCTGTCGTCGCGGCTGGGCGGGGGTGGCTTTGTTTACGGCACGCTGCCTGCGGAAGCAGCGCGCTCAGCACAGAAGATCATCGATCGCGCTGTGGGCTGGACGGCGTGAGGATGCGACGGGAGTAAAAGCGAATTAAGTAAGCTGGCAGTAGGCTAGTGTAATACTTAGTTTCATTCTTATATTTTTCGGGTGATTATCTGTTGAGTAATGGTGAAATTAAAACCGGATATATAGTAATAAGGGTTGCCGGACATTTTTGCGCAGTTGCTGTAACAGGCTTGGCACGTGCTCCCTCTCGTGCCCAGCCCATGGCTGGGATTGCTGCTCACGTGTGTGTGCGAGAGTCTGCGTACGTGCGTGCGTGCGTGCCTGTGTGTGTGTGCGTTGTGTGCGGTGTGTGTCTGTGAGTGTGAGTGGAACGTTCCGGTGTGTGTGAGGAATGTTCCACACCCACCCAGAGGGAAGGCCCACGTCACGTCACGTTCAAACAGATCCAAAAGCCGATTAAAAACAGAGAGTAATCGACTTCACACTCGTTATTTCTCAGCGATACTTTCAGTTTGCGTGACTTGTGCGTGACACGCACCGCCGCAACCATGGAGACGGAGCACCACAACACGAACATCATGACGCTCACGCGGCACATTATTGAGGAGCAGCGCAAGTACCCCGAGTCCACGGGCGACTTCACCCTCCTCCTCGCCGCCATTCAGCTGGGATGCAAATATGTCAGCAACTGTGTGCGAAAGGCCGGCCTCGTGAACCTGTGGGTGGCAATGTGACGTGCTGCGCGAGTGCTGTTTGTGGATACGATGAGTGGATGTGTTGGATGTTGCGTGTGCACTTCTAAATGAGTGCGTATCTGTGCGTATGTCTGCGTTTAAGTTGCGCACTATGCTTGCATCTGTTGCCCTCGCACTAAGCACACTTGGCGCAGGACGGGCGAGGCAGGCGGGTCCACGAACACCACCGGCGACACTCAGAAGAAGCTCGACGTCCTCTCGAACGAGGTGCGATGGTCGTCTCGCCGGTGATGGTGCGCGCTTTTGCTGAGCCAACTGCCGTCTGTGTTTGCCTCTGTGCCGCCGCAGGTGTTTATCAATGCGCTGGCGTCGTCTGGCAAGGTGTCCGTGATGGTGTCGGAGGAGAACGAGAACGCCATCTTCGTCAAGGAGAAGGACGGCGCCAGGGTGCGTTCCTGAAGGGCGGCGTGTGCGCGTCGTGTGTGCCCGCTGAGTGCGCGGTTGACTGCTAACACGCGTCCACACCACAGCCCCAGCACAAGTATGCCGTCGTGTTCGACCCCCTCGACGGCTCGTCCAACATTGACGCCGGTGTCAGCATTGGCACGATTTTCGGCATCTACAAAGTGGTGGGTCCCGAAGCGTTATTCCGCTTGGGCTGCAGTTCCTGTGGAAGTTGTCGCTGTGTTATGTTGACGTGACACTGTATGCGTGTGTAAGGGTGCATGTGCACGCGTGTGTACGTGTGAGTGTGTGTATGCTTGTTGGGCACAAGTGAGGTTTCTGACAGTGAAATTGCCTTCAGAACCCATCGTCCACGGGCACCCTCGAGGACGTCCTCCGCCCCGGGCGTGAGATGGTGGCTGCGGGGTATGCGATGTACGGCAGCTCCACCGTCCTTGTCATCTCGACTGGCCACGACGTGCACGGCTACACCCTCGACCCGGTGTGTGAATGAGGAATGCACCGAGGGCCGTCGTGTTGTCGTGGTGATTGTGCCTGTCGTGTGGTTGTCCTTGGCTCACGCGAGATGTTTTTTTGTTGCTTTCGCAGTCGCTCGGCGAGTTCGTCCTTACACACGAGAACGTGAGTGGCTGTGCTGTTGCGCGCGACGGGCATTGCATCCGTCCAACTCTTCGCCAATCGCAACCGCACTCTTTGCGCAGATTCGCATTCCCCCGCGCGGCAAAATCTACTCTGTGAACGAGGGCAACGCGCAGTTCTGGGACAAGCCCACCGCGGACTTTGTGGAGGGCATGAAGCGCCCGAAGAAAGGCAGCCCCTACTCGCTCCGCTACATTGGCAGCATGGTGGCCGACGTCCACCGCACGCTCCTGTACGGCGGCGTGTTCATGTACCCTGGGGACTCGAAGGCGCCGAACGGCAAGCTGCGCGTGCTCTACGAGTGCTTCCCCATGGCGTTCCTCACGGAGAAGGCCGGCGGGCGCGCGAGCACGGGCAAGGGCGCCATCCTCGATCACGTGCCCAAGGCCATCCACGAGCGCGTGCCCGTCTTTCTCGGCAGCAAGGAGGACGTGGAGGAGCTGGAGCGCCTCTACGCCGCCAAGGCCTAAGCGGGACTGTGTTTCGAGAAAGAAATTCGCCTGTGTTGCTTGCGCGCGTGCTGTAGTGCTATTGTTGTGCGGCCATTTGGCTCGGTTTGTGTCTGACGGCTGAACGCAATGAACGGGGAATGGCGCGCACTCTTTTCATTGCGTCAGCATGAAGGGCACACGACGCAGCCCGCACGGCACTGCGCCTTCTTCAGACGCTGCGCCCGCTCTAGTGCACCATGCCGTTGAGAAGGATCTGCCGCACGACCTCCTCGGTGTCGGACGTACCAAAGTGGTTCCTACGTAAAACGCGACACGCAGAGTCAAAATCACTGTTCCGAGCATAAGCGTCAGCGCAGCACAACAGGCTGCACTCACTCGAGCTCCGACGACGACGGCCGCGTGTGCTCGCCGTGGGGGCTGCCGTGGTACACCTCAAACGCCTGCAACACGTCGAGAATGGGCACCTTCTCCGGGTCGCTGCGCCACTTGAGCGTCATGCCCCTGTTGGCGTACACGTAGAATTCCGTGCCGCGCCCCGCGTGCACCTTCGGACGATAGCGCACAACTTCAATGCCGTGGTCCTGGTGCGCCTTCGCCTTGCTGTAGAGGTCGTGGTGGAGGCTCTGCACTGCGTACACAGCGTCCTCACATAAGTCACTCCCGGCGCCACACGCAGTCGCAACGTCCACTCACCAGGGCCCTGCAAGCGGATATCCATGGTCAGTGTCTCAAGAGTAAACAGTGGTGAAAGAGGCGGCTTGGTTGGTTCGTTTGGTTCGTTTTAATGAAAGAAAAAAGGGAAAAAGCACGGTAGTTCATGGGCGCGGTGTTGTGATCCCAGCCAACGCACAGTGGCGACAGCATTTGCGTCATCACACTGCAAAGCGCCACATTCCCACGCAAAAAATGGGTGGGAGAGCCAAATAACTGGGACTGGGCGTGTGCGCAGGCCGTGCGACGGGTTCGTCAGTGGCACGCGCAGCACGCAGCGCAAGCACACAATGCCGTACGGAAGCAAAGAGGGTAACAAGGGTGCTTACCACATTAAAGTAACAAAATTTGTTACTGGAAACCTCCACCATGCCATGAACAGTCGAGTGACGCATACCGCAGACACGATGAGCCCGTTTAGAGAAATACCAAGATTGCAATTTTATGGAAATGTTCATATTAACGCGCAAATTTGCTTGACAAGTGTGGGCTCTGCGTGGTGATGTCACGGCCATCGAGGAATGTGGGCAGTGCATAAAACGCAGCGCCACACAACACACACAGTCACCGAAAGAAAGTGCTGTCGAAAGCAAGCGCAAGTCGTCGAACAATAAGACACTCGCCCTCGCACAGTAGCACCACGCATCGCGGCGATCCCACGGCAAGAATGGCCAAGAAGCGCATCACGCAGGAGACGTTTGACGCCGTCGTCGACGAGAACATGTCCGAGTTCGGCATGTCTCGCGAGGAGGCCGTCGCCGACGCACGGCAGCAGTTCGAGTCGCAAGGCGTGGACCTTGCCAATGTCGTGACGACGGCAGCGGTGGGCGCCGACGGTGCGCCCGTGCAGCATGCCGTGGCCACCGCGCTCTCGGAGCTCAAGGGGGCGCTCGACAACGCCGATTGCAAGGCGGAGGACGTGCTCCCGCAATTCCGGGCGCTGCTCGAGCTGCTTGTGAAGGAGAACGAGGGGCGCGTCGTGGCGGGCACGAACGACTGCGTGAGGCTGTGCCTGTTTGCGGGCCACCGCTTCGTGCAGCACGAGGAGTTTGTCGCCGTCGCGCTCGACATTTTCCACGAGTGCATGCAGGTTGACGCCAACCGCGATCTCATCGGCAAGGACGGCGTGCAAATCTACCTCATGCTGCTCGAGGCCGTGAAGGAAGACCCCGTGCTCGTTCGTCGCGGCCTCGCTGCCCTCGCGGACGCGTGCACTGGCAACGAGATCAACCGCCAGCGCGCCGTCGACGGCGGCATCATCGACATTGCTGTCGCGTCCATGCGAGGGCACGCATCCCACGACGAAGTGGTGGAGGCCGCGTGCCGCCTGCTGCGCTCGCTCACGCTCTCGGACGACGAGCGCGCACTGTTCTGCCGGTCCATGGAGCACGTGACGGCGATGGTGGAGAACGGCACGCTCGAGACGGTGATTGCGTGCCTGCAGGCGAACAAGGCGCGCCCTGATTCGCCCGTGGCCGTCGAGCTCTTCTCTGTGCTTGCGCGGCTCGCCGTGAAGGACGACTTTTGCAAGGACATTGTGTCCCGTGGGGGCCTCGACCTCGTCGTGTCGACGCTCGAGTCGAACGGGACGGTGGCGCCGCTGGCGTCCGAGGCGCTGAACTTCATCAAGTGCCTCGCGGGCAACGACGATGTGAAGGTGTCGGTGGGCATGGGCCGCGGGCTGGACCTCATCCTGGCGTCGTTTGAGGCGCACGCGAAGAACGCGGCGGTCGTGGAGAACGCGCTCGGGGCGCTCGGCTCGGTCGTGCTGCGGCAGCCGCAGGTGGTTGCGGCCTTCCACGCAAAGGGAGGCGTGCCCCTCGTCGTGACGGCGATGCGCCTGCACGCCGACAACGCCAAGGTACAGCGCGTGGCATCGATGGCCGTGCGCAACATTGTGTCGCGGAACCCGGAAGTGCGCCAGCCCTTCCTCGACGAGGGCGCGGAGAGCGTGCTGCGCGCCGCACGCAAGCTGCCCGGGTGCGGAGATGTCGGCAAGGCGGCGCTGCGAGACCTCGGCTGCCACGTGCACCTGAACGAGCCGTTCAAGGGCGCCATCAAGGAGAAGGAGACGACTCAGGTGTTCCTATGAGCGATCACGTGCCCGTCCTGTTTGCTCTGCTTTCACTGCGTGCGCGTGCGTTGCGTTGCGTTTGCGGCGGCGTTTTTTCGTCTTCTTTCGTTCTGGTGGACGTGCGTCTATTAAATGAGCGCGTCGTTAGTTTGAATTGCACCTTCTGCTCCTTATCTACTTTGACAGCGAGTAGTGTGTTGGCTATCCCCGCCGAACGCATATCCGTGAACTGGGAGGGGTCGATATGTAGCCCAATTCGCATTCATGTCAGTGTAGCGGCTCGGTTTTGTCCATGGCCGCCATCACATCCGCCGCCAACCGCATCGTCTCCACGTTCTGAAGCAGGGACTTGACCGCCGCCTCGCCGTCGGAGGCCACCTTGAGCAACTGCAAGCGCACCGCAGTCAGTGTGCGTGCACAGGGTTCATTCGAAGAAGCGTGCGCGCGCTGTCTCGATAAATAGAAATAGCACGACATCCAAGTGACCGCGCGAAAAACGCGGATGCCTGCCCACCTGCGCCGATGCATACGCCGACTTTTCCCTCAGTGCTCTCAACGAGGCATCGCACCGGGCAGCGAGGTCACGTGCCGCTTCTTCGGCGGCCACCACGCGCGCGGCGAGCTTATCCCGCTCGGCACGCAATGCGTCCGCCGCGCTTTCGGCATTGAGCGCGCGCACCTGTGCGGGCAACAAGAGTGGGATCAGCCGTCGTTCACAGCGGCAAAACGAGGCGTACAGCGAAGTATACCAAGCAGCGCCAGAAGCGCTTTTGAGTGAGGGAAGGGATTCCAGAGGGACAAAGGAGGTCGCACTACGTGCCGTAGCAGCATCGCATCTGCACGCACCGTCGTGAGTTCGAGGTTTTTTTCGATCGCGTGCACCATCGACTCGAGCGCCGCGGTGTCCTCCGCCTCCTTCGCGCGAAACGTCTTGATTGTTCGCTCGAGCGCGGCCACCTGCGGCACCGAACACAGGCAATGTCAGTGCGCTGCGCACAACTTGGAAGTCGGCGTGTCTACAGCACAATGGGCGGGTGCGTTGAGCTGCGAGGAGCAGACGATTTTGACACAGCGATGAGAATACAAATCTTCAGAAAAGTGGGTAGTGATGTTGAAATGCGGCTCCGTCCACCGCAAGTGCGACACCGTGACCCGCCTTTCGCTCCGCAGCGTCCGCGCGCTCGTTCGCCTGCGCGGCCTCCGTCTTGAGCCGCTCTGCGTCGGCCTCTGCAAACGCGGCGCGTGCCTCGAGGTCAGCGAGAGCGCGCTGCGACTTCTTGTTCTTCTTTCGGAGTGCCTCAATCTCGATTTTGAGGAGTTCTGGGTCGGCCACCTGGACACGCGGCGCACGGGCCGTGGGTGAGTGCGCGAGTAACGGAGAGAAACGAAAGCAAGCGACGCGACGCCATCCGCAGCAGTACCTGCCGTGCGCGCAGAGCGTACATTCACCACACCACACACAACACGCATGCACACGCATCTACACCCTCAATTAAACACAAACGGACCACCCGACCTCACGTCCGCTCACACCCACACCCACGTACAGATGCCCATGTGCCGGCCAGCGCAAAACCTCCACACATACTTCGCGCACTGCGACGAGCGTAATGCACGCAGGCGCCCATTCGCATCAAGCACACGGACGCACCTCAGGAAATGGCGTCTCTATTTCGACCGACGACGTCTTGCTCGACGTCCGCGGTTGCTTACGCTCGGGCGGCGTGCGCGACTCTGTTTGCAGTGCGTCCGCAGAGTCCCTCTTGACAAATTTTTTGAACGAGAACGGGTTCTCCTCGCCGGTTGCGTCCGCAGGCGCAGCACCGCCGGCATCTTCGGCATCGGAGAACACTTTCGACGAGCGCGCTGACGACGTGGACGACGCGGAAGGGCCGCCCGCCTGCACGAACGTGCGGAACGAGAAGGGGTTTGGCCCACTCGGCGGCACGTCGATGCCGTCCATGTCAGGGGAAAGGGCTTGACGCACCCGCGACCCTCATGAACACAGGGAGGGAGAACGAGGAAGGAGGTGTTGTGGCCGCGCCAGTGGCAGTTGGCTGAGAGCGTGCGAACCGAGCGCGGTGGAAATTGTCGAACCGGCGAAGGTGCGCAGTGGAGTGCCTCTCTCTACTGCAATGAGTGCTCGAAGCTTGGTTGAGTGCGAGCGGGGGAGGATGAGGAGGAATGGACGTGGGTGGGATGGAGAGGAGGGGTGCGGAGGGTGGCCAGTGCGAAGTGCATGAACGACAGTTGAAGAGGGACGCAAAGGAATGGGAGGAGTCCACGACAACAGATGTCTGGACAGCGACGCACGTGACGGATTTGAGCCACCCGCGCTGTGACACCCTGCTTGAATTCGCTGACCCAGTCGCAGTCAAAACTCCTATCCTCAGAATCCGACACAGAAGACGCACCCATTGAAGCACACACACACACGCACGCACGCGCGCACGCGTAGGGCGCCATGGACGAGGAGGGGGGCGTGGGGGCGGGAGAGCGCTCGCCACTGCTGGGCGGGGGTGCGGCGCACGCGTGGCACGACGAGGCGCGGGAGACGACGTCACGGCGCAAAGGCAGCGGTGGCATTCGCGGGTGGCTGGACCACTCGCTGACATGGCGCACGGTGCGATATGCGCGCCCGGACTACAAGTACTTTGTACCGGCCGTCATCATGCTCTTCCTGGAGTCGTCTGCGGCCATGATACTCATTAAGGTGCGTGTCGTCCCTTGTGAGTGCATGCGCGCACAAAGTGTGAGTGTGCTTGTATGGGTGACTGGCAGTGAGTTAATGGATATGTGCGAGTGAGTGTGTGCTCGTGACTGTGTGCGTAACACAGCTGTCACCCTTACCCGCAGTACGTTGAGGACATGGTCGACATTGCGAGCGGCACACTCAAGTACAGGGAGCGCGACGCACAGGAGAACGAAATTCGCCGCCTGCTGCGCGACATGCTGCTGCTCGTCGCCGGACAGTCTGCCGCGATGTTCCTCAAAACCCTTTTCGTGCGAATGGGCAGCGCGCGTCTCGTTCAGCGCCTCCGCGCGGCCATCCACCGCTCCATCCTCAGCCACATCGCCTTCGAGTACATCGACCGCTTCAGCGCAAACGAGCTCGTGTCCTATCTCGGCCAGGTGTGTGGAGTGCTCTTGCGGCGTGTGTGAGCTTGTGCGTGGACGTGCAGATAACTTGCGTCTATACTGTTGCAATTGGAAAAATGACGGGCTCTGCGCCCACTCACACACTGGCGTGGCACGGACGCCCCGCAGGTGGATGCCATGGAGACGATGGTCAACGACCGCGCGGAAATGCTCCAGAACTGCGTGGGCGTGGCGATGGGACTGGGGTTCTTCTTCTGGGTCAACGCCGACCTGGGGCCCATTCTCGTCGCCACCGCGGGCTTCTCCGTCTTCATCACCTTCCCGTACAACGCGTGGGTGCCGCATGACGTGTGTTGTCGCATACACTGGGGAGTGGAGTGCGCATGTTGTGATTGCGCGTGTTGTTCGCAGCTGCGTTGTGCATCTCGAGCTGAGCGCGGCTGCTGCGCAGGATTGTGCGGTGGAACACGGGGCGACTGATGCGGCGTGAGGCAGCACTTGCGGACTATGCGCAGTCGAGCATTCTGCGTGTGCGGCAGGTGTGTGGGCGTGCCAGCGTATCCTTGACAAGGGTTCTTTCCCGGTCCTTTTATTCTGTTCAATTCGTTTTGGTGATTGGTGTCTGTGCGTGTGTGTTGTGTGCCAGTGGGCGTGACACGCTTCGGCTGCAGGTGCGCAATCTCGCCACGGAAGACCTCGAGACGCGCAATTTCGCGCGCCTCTGCCGCGAGATCTACCTCGTCGACAGGCTGTCTGCCAAGGCCGCCGCCACCTACGACTTCCTCATATCGATGGCGTCCGGCAGCGGCTTTGCGGTGGCCATGTGGCTTGCCTCGCGCGACGTCATTGAGCGCGACCTCAGCCGCGGCAAGCTGCTAGCCTTCTTTATGTACGCAGACATTGTGTTCGAGAACCTTCAGGCCCTTTTTGAGCGGATGGAGGCCTACTCTGCGAGCACAAGTGCCGCGCGGTGCGTCTTGCGCGTGATGTGTGTGTGTGTGTGTGTGTGTGTGTGTGCGTGCGTAGAGCAAGTGACTGTGCATGCGTCCGTGGAATGAGTGACTGTGAGTGAGTGTATGCCTGTAGGCATGTCTGCATGTGCGATGTGTCAGGCGCGTGTATGTGGTGTACGGGTGTGCGTCTCTGATTTGGCGTGTGCGTGTGTTTTATTGAGCATTTCTTCCTTTTTTTCTTTTTCGCAGGCTCCTGTTCGATTTAATCGGAACGAAGTTCACCGCCGACGACGATGTCGCCGCCAAGGCCGCCCTTCGAGCATCGCGTGACTCGTCCGCGGCGCCGGGCGTCCATTCTGCGCGGGGATCGATGCGCACAGACAGCAGCACGCACGGCGACCGCAGTGACGCCGCACACGCCGATTCTCTCCTGCGCTTCCGGGACGTTGACTGCCGCCACCCGCGCAAGTGGGGGAAGGACGGCGTGCGCGGATTTTCCCTCGACGTGGCGCGCGGCGAAGTAGTGTATGTTTACGGTCCAGCCGACCTCGGTGAGTGCCCTTGTGCTGTCGTTCACAAGAGCTCGACGTTGGTGCTGACAGCTGGCACACTTCACCACACAGGCGTCTCGTGCATTTTGGATTTGGGTAAGTGGCCTCATAGATTCATCCCCCACTCACATTCGCTAACCCACATCTCGCACTCTTCTAATCTTTCCACTCACCTTCGCATTTTCGCTTTGTCAGCGTGCGGGTTTTACTCGCCGGACCGCGGTGTGGTGGAGTTGCTCGGGGGCGGCAACGTGCGCGTCCCGGCATCGCCACTGCAGCGACGCGGCTCGCAATCCAAGAGCCCCGGCGAGGTCGACGGCCCTGTGTCTGTAGCGTGGCTGTCTGCGGATGACGACGTGTTTCCTGGCTCGGTGCGTGAGAACATTGCGGCCGGCACGGAAGGCGCGAGCTCGCTGGAGGCCGTGCAGGACGCTGCGGCGCGTGCGGGCATCCACGACGCCATCATGCGGCTGCCTCACGGCTACGACACGCGCGTCACAAGCCACTTTCGAGCAGCTGCCGGTGACGCTGCGCCGGCACTTCGCGGGGCGCGCAAACCGCCGTCGAATGTCAAGCCGATCGTGCTTGCCGGGCACGTTGCGAGGCGCATTGCAGTCGCGCGCGCCTTCTTGCGACAGCCGCGGCTCGTGCTGGCGGACGCCGCCTTTCTGACGTGCGACCAGGACGACGCCGAGGGATTGCTGATGTCCGTCGCGACGCTGCTTGGCCGCAGTCCCGGTTCGGCGACCGCCGAGCGGCCGGGACTGCTTGTTGTGGGCGAGCACATCGACGAAAGCGTTGCGAGAGCTGCGGATCGAATCGTTGTGCTCGGTTCCGACGGGCGAATTTGTGAGGCTGGCACTCACGCGGAGCTTGTCGCACGCGGGGCGGTGTATGCGCGGCTGCTCGCGCTGCGGCAGGCCCAGGGCGCCTGGCTCAAGGCCGCCTGAGAAGTAACGCATTACTAAATTCAAACATCACGTGATCTGCCACGTGCGGTCATCAATTTTTTGGCTTGCACAATGCCGTTAATCGATGCGACGTCGCGGTTGCTCGAGTGTACAGCTGACCTTGGCAACTTCATCATTCCGGCTGTCGGCGTGTCGAACGAGGGATATAAGCGTTGTTAGTCGCGGCGGGCGGAGTTGTCGTCGGATAACGACGTAAGCCGAAACATGTCGGATCCGAACGGGACGTCGGCGCCCGCGGAGGTGCCGGCGATCGCCGCCGCCGCCGTGCTTGTGACGAGCACCAAGATGCCCGACGACACGCCCGTTGTGCGCGGGTATGACTTTGAAGGCGACACTGTGGACTATCGCGCGCTCTTTGAGACGTACAAGCGGGTCGGTTACCAGGCGACGAACCTCGGCCTGGCCATTGACGAAGTCAATCGTATGGTGGGAAACGATCGCTTGAATGTGCCAAATGTCCACACGCCTCCCCCTCCACAGCGCGTGCGAACGAGTGGATACGTGTTTGCAGCATTGTTGGACTTTGCTGATCAGTGCACGCTGCGTGTGATGTGCAGCTGTCGTGGTCGCTGGCGGACGAGCCCGTCGCGGCAGACGAGGCGGAGGACCTCATCGATCCCGCCGCGCGCGCGCGCGTTCGCTGCAAGATCTTTCTCGGATACACGTCGAATCTGATCTCGTCGGGCGTCCGCGAGAACATTCGCTTCCTCGTCAAGAACAATATGGTGGGTTGGCCTGTGGCTGTCGAGTGTGTCACGTGGCAGGCTGTCGCGCGTGTCAGGTCGGCAGGCTGTCGCGTGTGTCACGTGGCAGGCTGTCGCGTGTGTCAGGTCGGCAGGCTGTCGCGTGTGTCAGGTCGGCAGGCTGTCGCGTGTGTCACGTGGCAGGCTGTGTCAGGTCGGCAGGCTGAGCGCCCTGCACGCAGGTGAGCGTGCTCGTATCGACGGCGGGCGGCATCGAGGAAGATTTCATCAAGTGCCTGGCACCGACATACGTGGGCGACTTTGCGATGCGCGGCGCGGACCTTCGCCGGAAGGGGCTCAACCGCATTGGGAACCTCGTCGTGCCGAACGACAACTACTGCAAGTTTGAGGACTGGGTGATGCCCATTCTGGATGCAATGCTCGAGGAGCAGCGGACGCAGGTGTGCATGCTGTTTTGTTCGCATGACTCATGCCACTTGTGCGGATGTGTGCGTTGGCGCGTGCAACTGTGTGTGTGCTTGACAATACTACGCGAGTCTGTGTGTATGCAACATCCTTGTGGACTTTGCAGGCACTTCTTGCGTGTGTCTGTTGAAGCTCGTGCGCTGACTGGCCGTGCTGCAGGGCGTCATTTGGACGCCGTCCAAGATGATTGCGCGGCTGGGCAAGGAGATCAACCACACGGACTCGGTGTATTACTGGGCGTACAAGGTGTGGCGCCCTGGCCAAGTGCTGTTTGCGTGCGCTCCTCTGTGTGCATGTGGTGTGCATGTTGTGTGCGTGCGTTCGTGCAGTTGTGCCAATAGGCACTCTCGCAGAACAACATCCCCGTCTTCTGCCCTGCGCTTACCGACGGATCGCTTGGCGACATGATCTACTTCCACGGGTACCGCAATCCCGGCCTGATCATCGACATTGCCGAGGGTGCGTGTCGCTCTGCACGGGGCTGTCTGCCTTTCTTTTGCTCCACTCGATTGTGCCTGTGTGCGTGCTATTCTGCGCCGTCTTGGTGACCCCCCCCCC
>CALSCQ010003212.1:0-44431 GCA_943704525.1 Pigoraptor vietnamica | reverse complement strand
GGGGGCCAAGGCTGCGGTTTTGATCATTTTATGCGTCCATACTACTATTACAGGGCCGCAGCACCTACTCTGGCGACGGCACGCTGACACCGGACCTCGACGATGACGAGGACGACCACCCTGCTGGCGGCATCATGCGGAGGCTTTCGCGCGGCCGTGACTCGCCGTCGAGCACCCGCACCGACTCACCGCCAGTGGATGAGAGTGGCCGCACCACGCCTCAGCGAGTGGCACCGCCCCGCCCTCCGCGACCGCAGAGCGTCAACGTCTCGGCATTGAATTCGTCACCGGAAGGCGCATCGTCGCCACAGGCCCCGCCGCGCGTATCGCCCGCGCG
Source organism: Pigoraptor vietnamica (assembly GCA_943704525.1). NCBI lineage: Eukaryota > Filasterea > Ministeriida > Capsasporidae > Pigoraptor > Pigoraptor vietnamica. The sequence continues at coordinate 44,094 of CALSCQ010003212.1, read as the reverse complement.
ACCGCCGCGGCCCGTAAGCATGATGGAAACAAAGACGACGCCGCCGCCGCGCCCGCCCCCTCCCACGATATCTACCAGCGATGCGCCTGTGGCTCCCCCCCGGCTGAAAACGGCGACGAGTAGCACGCAGCTGTCTTCAAACACTGCCGAAGCGCAGGGCCCGGACGCCGCTCCGGGACCCACGCGCGGCCATGGACACGTGCGCGCTGGGTCTGTGGGTGGCGAGCGCACGCATATGTCGGCACACAAGAGGTCGGCTTCGGTGGCCGTCACTTCGAGCACCAAGAATCTTGCCGGACCAGTGCCAGCGGCCGCGTCCGACGCCGGAAAACCTGCTGCTTCGGAAAAGACGGCCGATTCCGCGAATGAGTGAGTATCCACGTTTGTGAATGCCTCCCATTTCCCTCTTCTTACTCTGGTTCACTGCAATTATGTGTCTAGACAATCTGTGTGCGCGTGCAACCCCGGCGTTCTGACTTGCTGTGTGTCGTTGCACCAACAGCGCCAAGGCGAGAAAGGACAAGGCAAAGTCGAAGGGCAGCGCCGTCGACATTGACGAAATGAAGGCGCGCGCGTCCCGCAACACGGCGTTCATTTATGTCAAGGTGCCCGAGGTCCAGCTCTGCGTGAGCTACAAGGTACGGCTCCGAGATGTAAACATTGTTTGTCGTTCGTGTGTGTGCGTGTGTGCGTGTGTGCGTGTACGCATGTGTGCGTGCGTATGTGTGTGTACGCATGTGCATGTGTGTATATGTGTGTGTGTGTGTGTGTGCGCGTGCGCATGGCGATGTCCCGTATTCGTGGCCATGTCCTGTCGTCTCCAGTCATTCGCCCATCGCCAATCGCCATTTGCTTGTCCGCATTGCAGGCCGAGAATCAGTCGAGCATTCTGAACGTGCACAAGTTCGTCCTCAACCTGCCCACATTCGAGTACCACAACCGCACGTGGACGTGGCTCGACTTCCTTCTCCAGATCAAGAAGGGTGAGTCTGGCGCGCACACAACGCAGCAAAAGGCTCTAATGCACAGTTGCCGGGCGGATTCATGCTCACACACGAAGCCCATTTCCTCCTATCGTCGTTGAGCAGACAGCGTCCAGATCCTCGTGTCACAGGTCATCAAGGAGAAGCTGCGGTTCCGCGGGCGCGACGACTCGGACGAGGACTTGGCTGCGCTGATATCGGAAGACGTGGCGGCCGCACACCCGGTTGCAGCCGCCGGCGCCGACGCCACCGCCGCGAACATGTCCATCGACATTGCCGCACGTGACCGGCCGCAGCCGCCTGCGCGCAAGAAGAAGCAGCAGGAGGCGCGCGCGGCGGACGCCGTGTCTGCGAAGGACGAGATGAAGGTGCGCTGGCTTAGCAATGGAGTGCGGACACCACAGTTTTTTGTACCCATGGTCTCATCTGCTAATATGCCTGTTGTTTCTTTGCGCTTGTCTATTCATGCATGGCCTCGTGCAGGCCGAGCTGCTGCTGGGCACGCGGATATCTACCCCCAGGCGCACGTCGGACCCGTCCCTGCCCGTCCTCGACAAGAAGGAGGACGCGCCCGCAGCGCCAATCAACATTGACGCGACGTCCGATTGGATGTCGTCGATGCTTGGCAAGAAGTGAAGAGAGACTAGTGATCGTGTGTTCGTGCTCACGCAAATGAACTCTCCACGCACACATGCTGCTTTGTTTTTGGAGCCTTGTTTTTGGTTATTGCTGGTTCATTGCACGCATGACTACGCCGAGTCATTTCTGGTCTGCTGCGTTCCGACGGGCAGTGCATCTTCTTGTATGCGACGTCGCTTGGTGCGCCGCAGCCTCTCAGGGTCCGCGTCGCCCTGCGCCGTCGTGTCGTCCGTTGGCGTTTCTCGAGTCCGAGAACGGTCTTGAACAGGGGCGTCTTCTGCTTTCTCTGCCACCGCGGAGCTCGCGATGGTCAGCGAGGGGCCAATCCCCTGCGGCAATTCGAGTGCCGCGCGCGCCGAAGCCTCGTCCTCAGCGAATGCGATGAACGTCGATTGGCTGCCGTTTCCCCAACCGTTGCGCGCAAGGCGCACCCGCACGGCCTGCGGTTGCATGTACGCAATCTCGCGGACGAGCTCCTGCGCAGCATCCTCCGTCATCCCGCCGATCGCTCGGAAGACCGTGGCGTCGACGAGCGCCTGGTAACGCGCGCATTCGTCGAAGATGTCGGCGAGCTGGCAGGCCATCGTAAATGGGAGCGCGTCCGGCAGCCGCGCGAGGAAGTGCTTTGCGCGATCGTTGCCCTCTGCGATGGGATCGAGGGCGACCGAGATCTCCGCGGCGGTCGTCGCACCGACCAGCGACGCGAGTACATCGGCCGCCGTCATGGGGCCGGTCTCCGCTCCCGCGTTCACAGAGTCGCCGACGGCACCACCGCCCACGCATATCTTCTCGAGGGCCTCGACGGCCAGACGCATGTCGGTGACGGTGGTGTTTGGCTTGGCCAGATGGAGCAACTCGGAGAGGGAGATCAGTCGCCCCTTGTGAGTCGCCAGAAATTGCCCGCCCACGGATCGGAGCGCCAGAAGCGATTGCGTCGTGTCAAACGTGAAGCACGCGGACGCGTCCATGATCTCTTTGGCGCGCGTGTACAGCCGGTGGAGCGCGGCGCCCTGCAGGTCGAGGCCCTGCGGTGGTTCGGCGGGGATCGGGAGTTCGGAGAGCTTGCCCGAGAGCAGCTGTACCATCTTCTTCTTGACGTTGAGGTCCATGAACCGCACGACGCAGTCCATCAGAAGCGAGTTGAGAAAGGCGCACAGCGCGTGCACGTTGGTCCACGCCCCGTCGTCCCGCGGCTGCAGCATGTTGAACCGGTCGATGGCCGTTGCCCTCTTGCCGCTCGCAATGCCAAACCGCAGCCACCGGTGGCTCGAGTCCTCGCGCGCGGCCGGGAATTTGCTCGTGAGAATATAGGGGCGCGACACGTCGATGCCGCCGCGACCGGCACTGCCTTCGATACGCAGGGGACCGTTGCCCTGAGTCCGCTTGCGGCCGAGGTCCTTGATGCGGGCGACAGTCCATGCGGCTCGGATCGCCGGATCGGCGTCTTCGGGACACACGCGAAGAGTGCCGTCGTTCGTCTGCTGCGCGTAAGCAAGGTACGCTCCGGCCGGCGAGTTCGTACTGAGCCCCTCTCTAGCCATGAGGACCTGCGATGCCGGCGAAGGTACCGCGTAAAACGTCTGTTCCGCGGCATACGCGGGCACGAGGAGTCCCTCCGCGTCGACGAGGCTAAGGAACTTGTTGTAGGCAGCGGCCACCGCGCCATCGACGTTAGCGAGGTCTCGGTCACGGGCAAACAGGAGGAACACGTTGTTGCTCGTCTTCAGTCCCGTGGCGACCTTGGCGACGTCGCCGAGACGCCTCCACAGCCGCTGCAGGTGGCGCAGGCGCGTGACGGCCGTTTCGCTCCCGAGTTCCGTGTGGTTCCCGGGGAGGGGGAGCTGCCGCAACATCTTCGCCGCCGCCGAAATGTCCGTCTTGACGAGGTCGTCGAGCACCAAGAGGTCGATGACGGACGTGAGAAGCTGCGGGTCGTCCGGCTGGCCACCGCGGAGGGCGCGCTGAAGGTACGCCGCCTTGTGCCGATGGCCCTCCTCCCACAGTCGAAGACATGTCGCCATGTTGTCCTTGCGCGGGCGAGTCTCCAGGCACGCGCTGTCGACGACCTTGAAGCAGAGGGCGTGCCGTCCCGAGATTTCCCGGGGGCAGTCGGGGTGGTGGCCGACGAAGATCATTTGCTCGGTCGAGGCCTTGAAGAACGTATAGCGCGGGGCAACATACAGCGTGTCGGGGCGCACGAAGCGGAGGAGGTCCTCGCAAAACTGAAGGTCGCGCGTGTTTGCAAGGAACGCCGGCGGCAGCACGAGCGCCAGCGTCCCCGTCTTCTTCAGGTGCCGCGCCGCGTGAATGAAAAAGAACGTGTAGAGCGGCGACGTTTTCCACCAGCGAAAGTTGTGGAAGTATCCTCGCTCCTCGACGCTACGGAACGCGGCGAGGTGTTCGCGCATGACGTACGGCGGATTGCCCACGACATAGTCGAACGTCTCGTTGATCTGCAAGGGGTTAGTCGGCAGTACGCCGGTCGCGTTGCACTCCCACGACGCAAATGCAAGCCGTTCCATCGCCATGACGTCCCCGTGGACGACCTGGAAGGGCGGTACGGGCACGCAGACGAAAGTGCCGCGCGGAGCACTGGCACCGAGGAGCTCGAGAATGCGGCGCACGAGTGGCAGGGTCGCCACGCACAGCGTGACGGTAGCAAGATCGCACGCGTGGTTGTCGATGTCGATTCCGCAGACGCCGTTGGCGATGGCCTCGAGGCCCCGCTGCAGCAGCAGGGGGTCGTTCCAGACTTCGTCGAGGCGGGCGAGCTGCGTGACGACGATCGAGGCGTACTTGCCGAGGAACGCGCCGGCTCCGCACGACGAGTCCAGAAGCGTGCGGATGGCCGAGGTCCCCTTTGGGTTCGCCGCGCCGTTGTCCATGCGGTTGAGGACCGGGATGTTGATGAGGTTGCCCGACTCCTCGGAGATTCCGGCCGTCTTGAGCGTGAAGGCGACGAGCGCCGGTGGCGTGTAAATCTACGGGCGACATGATGTTCAGAGGTAACGCACACACCACTTGCACGTGCGCGCGCGCGCACGTACCCTCCCGAATGCTTCCGCCATGGGATCGTCGCCGACAAGACGCTCGAGGACGGCGCCCAGAATGTCGACCGTTGGCAAGCGAGACTGGCGCAGGACACACCACACCTGCCGCAGCACCATCGGATGCGGCACGTAGAGCCAGTCGTACGCGCTCCGCTCGCCCAGGAGCGTGCGCAGGTAGCGGCTCGCGCCCAGCGGAAACTGCATCTGGGCACGCAGCCGGGCCGACGCGAGTGCGCGCACCGGTCCCGACGCCGTCTCCGGAAGCAGGTGGTCCATCCTGCCTGACATGACGTCCTCAAGCAAGACGTCCTGTGGTGAGAGGAGGTTCAACTGCAGGCACGCGTGAAGGAAGACCGCATTCACTACGGCCACCTGCGCCGCTCGCGAGCAGTAACGGCGCAATGCCGTACACGCCGCGATGTGCTCCGGGGAATCCGCAGAACGCACTGCCGACAGAAACGCCCACAACATTTCCGGACTCCAGAAGTTACCGTCGCCAGCGATGCGCAGGCCGACCTCCGCGCCGAACGTCGCAAGTTCCGCCAATATTAGACGCGCAGAATTCAAATCGTTGGGGCCATCCGACCGAAGTATGGAACTGAGGCAGTGAACGCCACAACCGTCGGCGTGGCACAGGCACGTTCGCGGCTCGCACAGCATGGAGGTGGTGTTTCGTACGGCAGCAACCAGCTGCTCCACGCACTCGTCGACGACATCCGTGCCTTGGAGCGCGCTTGTTTTCCACACCCAACTCAGATGCGCGTGCTTTTGGCTGGAGTCCACATCAGCTTGCTTCGTCGCCGTCGGAGGCCGGCTGGCTTGCGCCGTCGTTCCCGCCGCAGGCGTCGCACCGCGTACCAACTCCACTGCTTCCAAGAGTGGCATAATGTAGGACGACGCTTCGCCAAGTGTCATTTCGCTGCGAATTTGTACGTTCGTTAACTTGTACAACTTCAACGGAGCAAGAATAAATCTATCCCACAACAGTCCGGCTTTGTGAGTGGGTCGATATGCTCAGTTACCTTGCGCCGTCGTTTGGCAAACCCCATGTTTGCGCTGAATGAATTCCTGCTGCCGCCATCCCGTTACTGTGGCCGACGCCGGCGGCGGCTCACGGGGGCGCGCGGCCGAAGATATTTTCTGAGCGCTTGGCTGTCAGCAAGAGTGCGACGGGTAAAAAGGATGCCGAGTAGGAACAAACACTAGCGATTCACGCTTCCTTCGTAGACGTCACTGAGTGCGCGCGAGGCAACGTGTCCGGGTGCGACTCCCATGGGAATTTTCAAAGGCACCGAAGGCGCAAATTGTACCGAGCACTCGCTTAGTCCATTAAATCCCCGAGGTGGCGTCATTTGCAAAAGACGTCATCAAGAGTAACAAAATGGCGTGACATGGGGTGACATAATCCTAATTAAAGTCGGCCCCTTTTTCCCCAAAAATTGGCCCATATCCAAATTAATGCCCCGGCATGAGTCCGCCAGTCGGAAGCGGCGGAGTGTGAGTGGGTTCGGCAGTTTGCATGACACCTCACTTCGCGAAGCCCCACTCGCTCGGGAAGTGCGTCAGTGGCTGTCGTCGAGTGCAAGGGGACGCCGCAAAGACAACATCCACGCAGCGACGCGCCCCCCTTCTCGCTTGCCCTTTGACCCCTTGGGACTCACAATTCGTCGTGACCATCGAGTGCCGAGTTAGAGTGAATCGGTTGTACGTGCCGTCTCGCTGAGTTGCAGAAGTCGTGACTGCAATCAGCGGACCGCTCCACGACACCGCCGGGCCATGGGCGGGCCTGCCCTCGACCCGTACGTTTTGGAGGGCGCCGCAATTGAGACGCTTGTTGGCGGCGTGGCCACGCGGGCTCTGCAGGGCGTTGCGCACGCGTACGTCTACGGTTCGAGCGACCTTTCGTTCGCGAGTGACAGTGTTGGTCTGTCACACACGCTCGCCAGCGTGCGCATGCCCGAGGCGCCGTTGACGACGAAGCAGCATGCGAGGATGACGAGTGGTGCGACTCCGTTGGGGGCGGCAGAGGGGGAGGGGGCGCTGGCGGCGAATGGGTCTCTGCCAGTGTCACGCGTTGGTTCGAATGGCGCGGTCAAGAACGTAGCGGTTGAGCGGACGGTCATGGCGAACATACCCACTGGGGAAGGCGACTTCAAGCTCGCCATTTACTCGAACAACTCGGTGGGCGGCGCAGAGTGCTACGCCCGTAGTGTTCTTCGAACCGGCCTGTTGTCTGCGTCGTTCAGTATCTCCGTGTAAACTGTCACTGACACAAACTGTTGTTTGTGTGCGCGCAGGACGGTAAGGAGCACATGGCGATGGTGTACGGGCGCCCCGAGCAGTATAGCGACGTGCCCGTGCGCATCCACTGCGAGTGCTTCACGGGAGACGTTATGGGTTCGCTTCGGTGCGATTGCGGCGAGCAGCTGCGATCTGCCATGACGAAAATTGCGGAGGCGGGCGTCGGCGTCATCGTGTACTTGCGACAGGAGGGGCGCGGCATCGGGCTGGTGGAGAAGCTGAGGTAGATGCCGCCGTGTTTGCGGCGCGTGCAGTTGTGCGTACATCGAACAACAGTCATGTGCAACAATCGTGACTGTTCCGGCGTAGACGGCTTGCTCACATGCACTCTTTTGTCTTCTCGCTGAGTGCGGATGGTGCCCTCTCGCGTGTTCGTTGTTGCGACTTTTTAAGCTTGGCCAATCGCTGCCGCCGCAACGCAGGGCATACAATCTCCAGGACAGAGGCTTCGACACGGTCGAGGCGAACCTCGCCCTCGGCCACCAGGCGGATGCGCGCGACTACACTGTCGGCGCGCTCATCTTGCGAGATCTCGGCGTGCGGTCCGTGCGCATTCTCACCAACAACCCGGACAAGATTGACTGCCTGCGCGCGCACGGCATTTCGGTGACAGAGCGAATTGCGATGCGACCAAGCCGCCTATCGGAGTACAACCTCGCCTACCTCACCGCCAAGGTCAAGCGCATGCGGCACTTGCTGAATCTGTCGGATATCGGCGCGCCGGGTACCGTGTCGCCAATGTCTTCGCTCGGCGCCAGCGCTTCGTCCGACATGCTCCCCCGTTCACCCCTGCGCTCGCCGGCCATCGCGCTCCTCTCGACCGCAAGCGGCGCGTCGTCCGGTTCCGCGACGCCAGACATTGCCACGCCCGCAAACAGCCGAGCAGGTGTGCTCAGCCGAAACGGTAGCGAGGATGGGGACGTCGAGTTTGCGTACGCCGCGCATGCGGCACAAACAAACGGTTCCGTGTCGCAGGTGTCGCACCACGTCGACGTGCCCCACCCGTCTGTGGAATTGCCAGGAATGGGACTCGCCGAGCGACCGTATGTGACCCTCACGTACGCACAGAGCCTCGACGGGTGCATTGCGACGGCGGACAGGCGGCCACTCATGCTCAGCGGACCAAAGTCGATGACGCTTACGCATGGGTGGGTGACGCCTGTCGCGTGGCGGACTTACCCATTCGTGCGTCGTTTTGTGTGCGCGTGACTGTCTTGTGCTCATGCGGCATGCATTACGACGTCAGGCTTCGAGCGACGCATACCGCCATTATGGTCGGCATTGGAACCATCCTCACGGATGATCCGCGATTGACAGGTGCGCTTACGGTGCAGTGCGATGCGGTTGCGTCCGTGTGGGGCAGTTGCAATGGCTGTTGTGGGCGGTGGTTGCCGTGCGATTCATGGCAAGCTGTGTCTCGAATCGGCCCAATCGCAGTGCGCCTCGTGCAAGGGACAAATCCGCAGCCCGTCGTGCTCGACACGCACCTCCGCTTCCCTCTGACGGCCAAGTTGCTCTCGGGGCCCACGCGGCCGTGGATTTTCTGCGGACCGAACGCCGCGGTCGAGCGTCGGGTGGTGAGTGCGCGATTGATTCTGTCCACGCAATCGGACGTTAAATTTTCACACGAGCGGTTTCAAGTACTTTACCCGCCGTTGCACACTTGCTAGGCTGCGCATCCACACGCATCTGACGTCACATTCGTTTGAATTCGTAGGTGCTTGAGGCGGCGGGCGCGACTGTTGTGCCAGTGCCCCTGAACGACGATGGTTCGATGCTCAGCATCGAGGCCGTGTTGCGAGAGCTCGTTTCGCGCGGGACTGCGTCGCTGATGGTGGAAGGCGGCGCGTCCGTGATACAGAGCTTCCTCACAAGTCGCTTTGTGGACCGCCTCATAGTGACCATTGCGCCGGTCGTCGTGGGTGGCGTCAGTGCGGTGGTGGGTGCTTAAAGCGACGTGTAAACGCATCTTCTCTGATGTGTTTGTGCGAGTGCTTTGTGCGTATGATGTGCTGCATTTCTGTCGTTCGCATGTTCGGGCGTTGTATAGCGCTTGGCACCAATGTTCTCTTCTGTTTGAATTTACAGGGTCGCGATGTACGCGTGTCTCTCCCGTCGCTTGCGCGGCCGCGGTACGAGCAGTTTGGGACGGACATGGTGCTGTTTGCCGAGCCAACATGGGGCCCGCGTTCCTAGTGGCCTCGTAGGAATATACTTTGTACACTTCACATCACAAGCGAAAAGTTACGTGTTGTTTATCTTAGTGCGTCAGCGCGTGCGATGGTCACTTGTACAGGCGTTCCTTCCGCTCCTCGTCCGTCTCTGGGGGCGGCTCGTAGGGCGAGTCCGAGTCGTCGTCCACCGGTGGCGGCGGCGCTGGCTTGCGCGAAGAGATGGCGGTCAAGCGAGCCATCGCATCGTCGTCCGAATCCGAGTCGTGCTTCGACTTGAACGTCGACGTCTTCTTGTCTTCGTCAGAATCGGCGTACTTTGACTTGAAGGTCGACGTCTTCTTGTCTTCATCAGAGTCGGCGTACTTTGACTTGAATGTCGACGTCTTCTTGTCCTCGTCAGAGTCGGCGTACTTGGACTTGAACGTCGACGTCTTCTTGTCTTCGTCCGAGTCCACGGTCTTGGTCTTCGTGAGCGAAGTGGTGCGACGAGTGGCCGGCTTATCCTCGTCCGACGGTTCGTACGGCGAGTCGTCGTCATCGCCGCCGATAGACGTTTTCCGTGCCGCGGTGGACGTGCGCGTGTAGCTCTGCGAGAACGATCCCCTGGAAATGGACCCGCGTGATCGAGGACGAGAGGACACCGTGGGCACGTCATCGCTGAGAGCGTCTTCGTCCGTCGCATCCAGCACGTCGTCGTCGCTGTCCATCTGCCCGTGCGAGTTCGAGTAAGCGAACCTCACCCACGAATGCACGCAAACCACACGCAACCCCCTGCCAACACTCGCGCACACGAAGTAAGCACACATACCTTCGAAATCTGCGAGATGCGCCGACGCGCGTCCGCAAGCTCCTTCTTGAGGCGCTCCTCGCGACCAGAGACCTCCTCCGACTCCGCAATCGCCTCGTTCTTCTGGCGCTGCTCCACAGCAAGCTTGGCCTCCTGCGCGCGGAAGACAAAACGCATCGGTACCAATGGGACGGGGCACGCTGCGCACCGCCTTCAACAACACGCGCCTTCAAACGCACAGCATGTCACTTTACAGCGCAAAATCCCTCACACAAGCAAGCAGAATGCATCGCACGCACCAGCGCAGCATTCATGTCACTATCCCACAAATTCCCTAGCAGCATACATCATTACGCACCAGCACAGCATTCATGTCACTATCCCACAAATTCCCTCACACAAGCAAGCATGCATCAATACGCACCAGCGCGGCAATCTCGTCCTTGAGGTCGGCCGCCCTGCGGTTCGCCGCGCGCAGCTGCTCCTGCAAGGCCTTCGTCTGCTTCGCCTCCCGCTCCGTGTCGCCCTTGGCAGCCTCCACTGCCTCTTCCAGCCGCTCCATCTTGCCCTCGATGCGGCGACGCTCGGCCTGCTCCCACACGATCTTCTCCTCAAGCTCTTTCACGCGGCGATCGAGACGGTCCGCCTGCGACTTCGGAACACCCTCGGACTCGGCATCCTCCAGCTTGCGCGTGAGGTCATTCACCTTCTTCTGCAGCTCGCTCTGCCGTGCGAAAAGGTGCGGAGAAGACGTGTCATGTGACTCGCAAGACACGGTTCAACATGTCGCGAACAAACTGAGCGCAACGTACGTTCTTCTCCTCAAGCTCATCCAGCTGCTCCTTGCTGGCGGCGAGTTCCTCCTGCGTGCGCGTGAGCTGACGCGCGTTGTTCGACTGGCGCTTCACGAGCTCGGCAAATTCTTCGTCGTCCTCCTCCATCTGCACACGAATGGACGGTCAACAACAAACAGCGCAACTCCCTTGCCCTGCCCCACATTCGCAGCCCTTCACTATCGAGAGCAGGCGAGCCTCCATGTCCACAGACGGGTCACGTGCCTTGGCGCGGAGCTCCCCAAGCTGCTTCGACAGCGAGTTCATCTTCGTATCGGCGTCGGATTTGGCACGCGCCGCGTCAGAGAGCGCCTCGCGAAGGTCCTAAAATTATGATACGTCAGCAACCGCATCTCACTGGTCACACAAGCATACGCCACGCAGGCGCGCGCACAAAGCATGCCTTCCACCGTACCTCGCACTCCCTCTCGGCTGTGGTGCGCGCCTTCTGCGCGGTCGCAAGGGCGGCCTCCAGATCCTCGACCTGCGCACGTAGCGACTTGACAGCAGCGGCGTCGGGGGCCGAACCACCCGCGCCCCCTCCCGCGGCCAACGACGCAGAGCGCGAAAGGGCGCCCGTGTCACCGGACGCAATGCGCGCCTTCTTGAGGGCGACCTTCAACTTGGTGATGGTGGCATCGCGCTCTGTGGGATGGAGAGGTCGAAGTGTAGAGAGAACAGTTATCAGAAAAACAACTCATGACGAGTGCGAAACGTAATGTTACGGAACCAACGCAACACGCGAAGAGCATCGGAAGAAAAACGGCGTGGACGTGTGTAAACGAGGGGAGCGGTGGCAGTTGCCATTGCGCGCACACGCAACGCACCCTTGAGGTTGTTCTTCGCCTCCGAAAGCGCCTTCTCGGCGTCGCGCTGCAGCTTTGTCGCGACGTTCTTCTCGGCCTCAATCTCCTCCACCTGCTCTTCAAGCGCGCGCAGGCGGCGCGTCATCGCGTGCTTCGACTCCTCAAACTCCTCGTCCTTCGCCTCCATGTCCGCGGCAAATTGCTTCCTGCGCGACGAAAAAAAAGGAGAGTTTTAACCTCAAACTGACTGAGAGATAAACATGGCGCTTATAGACGCAGAGCTTATGTGCGCCGTTTCTCTTGAGTGACAGATAGGCAGCTCATGCAATTGCGCACCTCTCCTGCGCGAGCGCGAGTTCGACGCGCTGCTTGGCCTGCTGCGCCGTCGACAGATCGGATTGGAGCTCCTCCACCTCCTCCTCAAGATCGCCAACCTGTCATCGTGTTGTCGCCGAACGAACGTCAGAAAAGGACGCACCACACACGACAATGTAACAGGGATATATCGGCGACACGCCTACCTGACGCTCAAGGTCACGCTTGGCGCGCTTGAGGTCGTTCAGCGCCTTCTCGTCGACGCCGCCACCCGACACGGCATCCTCCAGCTCACTTTCCAGCCGCCGGCGCTCGGACTGCTCCTTGGAGAGGTCCGCGCGGAGCTTCTCGTTCTCTGCGTTGAGGTCTTCCAACTGGCGCGCGAGGCGGTCCTTCTCACGCGTGAGTGCCTCCCGCAGCCCACGCTCGTCAGAACCGCGGTCGGACACCTCGGCGAGCTGGTTGTCGAACTTTCGCTGCTTCTTCTCGAGCTCAGCGACCTGGAGCGAGTGGGTGGGTAAGCGGGGTGGACAAGGTACAGGGTCAGCTAGAATAAGCAGGCGATTGTTGTCGCGTTTGAAGGCCAGTAGGCGGAGAGCGACACACAGTAGGTGCAAAAAAGTGACAAGCAGAGACATCCACAGACAGCACAACGTACCCTCGCCTCCTCCTTCTCGACCCGCAACGCCAGATCATCCGCCTCTGTCTGAGCCTTCGCAAGCCTGCGACCAGCAAATAATAAATAAACAGGGCGGCTACGAATGGGCTTCGACAAAGAAATGACGAATTCCGCCCACGAACAATACCGCAGTGTCACACCCACCGGCGCTTGAGTTCAGCGGCCGCCGTCTTGGCGGATTCGGCCTCGTCGCGCGCTTCCGAAAGCTGCCGTTCGGCAAGGCGCTTTGCCTCGGAGACGCGCGCGAATTCCTCCGACTCGCTCTGGTACCTGCGCGGTGGCGAGAATAGGCACAATGAGACACCACTCAAAGCACTGACTATGCTGACGCAGTAATGGGGTGGGCAAGCACGCGACACCCTACACACACATCGAGACCCATAAAACCCCCTTTCCCTCCGAATTAAACGCCGATGCACCAGCCCAACACCCACTTGGCCTTGAGCTCGTCCAGCTCCTTCTGCACGCGCGCCATCTTCTGCCGCATCGCAACGTCGGCCTCCGCAGAGCCCTCCTCAAGCTCCGCCGTCAACCTGTCCGCACGCAACGAGAACGCGGCCGAGTCAGCATTCTCCCTTAACGACGCTTCAACTCAAGAAATCCTGTGATATTCCACCGACGTAAACGCCTTTTCAACAACAAGAAAAACAAGACCCGAGCACAACAGACAAAACCAACGCAAACAATGCGCACCTCTCGACGTCGAGCGTGAGTCGTCGGTTCGTCGACGTGAGCTTGTCCACCGTCGCTTCCGCAAGCGACAGCTCGCCCTTGATGTCGTTCAGCGCGCGCTCCGCCAAACGGCGGTCCGACGCCTCACGATCGAGCCGGTCGAGTGCCTCTGCGGCTGCCGCGCGCTCCTTATTCAGCGCCGCCACGAGCTCGGCGTTCTTCGCGGCGAGCGCGCGCTCCCTTTCCTCCAAGGCCTTTCGCTCCTTGTCCGAGAGGCCGCCCTTCGCGCCCGCCTTGGCACCGGCGTCGTCGCCGCCCTCGATCTGCTTGCGCGACTGGATCTGTGCGATCGAAGGCAATGGGAAGTGTCAGATATGACAAACAAAGCAAACGGGCAACAGTTGCGAAAGCATTCAAGGCGACGAAGGAGTATTTTCCGTCCACCCGCACAGTGCGACTGATCGCCAAGGGCCCACCTTGTTGTACAGCTTCCACCACGGCCACTGCCGCACTTCGACAAAGATGCGCACGTTGCGCTGAATCACCGACGCCGCGAGCTGCCTCTCTTGCAGCGTGGCGAAGGCCTTGCGTCCAAGATAACCGCGGCAGCGCGCCTGGAGCGGCACGACAAACGCCGCAAGCCGCGTGTCCCGCGCGCGTTCGAGCGCAGACACGCACGAGGCGCGCATGAAAACGGCCTTCTCGCCGAAGCGATACGACGAGGGTTCCGCGTCGGCGGTCGGCGACGCCAACAGCGCCTTTGCAAAGGCCGCGTCGTCGCCCGAGAAAAGGGACGGCTCGAGGAAGCGATAGCGCTGTGCAAAATCCTTGAACGCGGCCGAGGAGGGGTACCCCTGGCGGTGCATGCGCACGGCTGTGGGGAGAGGCAGCATGTCAAACAGGTGACGCAGCAACGCCCACGCGGCTACGAATGAGCAAACGGACGAAGCAGTCGGCCACGATAACAAGTTCAGACAACAAGTGCGCACCTTCGAGGATATTGTCCTGCTTCAGGCAACGGCGCACGGTCGCGTGGTCAAAACCGCCGCCGCGCCCACTTGCGTTCGGCGAGAGGCAGTGCACGAAGGAGAACATGGACGGGCGGATGTCCCCGAGGAATGCGGCGAGCGCCTCCACCGACTCGCGAAGCTGCATGGCCAGCGAGCGATTGCGAGTGCCACCGCTGCGCATCGCGGGGAGCGAGCTGGCGGCTCCTGCGACGCAAGATGCGAAGACGAGTTGGCTCATGCGTTAACAACAGCTGCATACCAGGCAAAGCGAATACAGTGCACACACACTCAGCAGTTCGCAAACCCACCGGCCGATCCCGCGCGCCGGAACGAGAGCGACGCCTGCGGTGCAGTCTGGAAAATTTCGGCCACGAGCGCCTTTCCACTCAGCGATAGCACCTGCTGCACCTGCGGCGAGAGAAACCCGCGATCGCAATCCAACACGGACGCGTCCACGCCGTACTCGACCGAGCATGCCGAGTGCGTGACGGTGAGTGAGACGCCCGCTGCCCCGACCGACGCGGCTGAGGTGGCGGGAATGGCGCGCGCGAGGCGGCCAAGCACGTCGTCCGCGCTGCCGGTGCCCTCTCCCTGCGCCTGCGACTCCTCCTCGAGCGCCGGAAACACGGCGCCAAAGATGGCATCGGCCGCCGCCCCGGACGCGCTGGGCCCAAAGTCGATTTCGGCCCATGAGATGCCGGCGGCAGCGTACTCTGCCTGCGGGTCCACGAGCGTCTTGGCGTGGTGGATGGAGCGCAGGCGTTCGGCGAGGGCGTTTGCGCACAGGCGGCCGTGCGCGTCGGGCGACGCGCCCTTGTCGGAGCGGACGTCAAAGCCGGGGTGGTCGACGAGCGAGACGGACGACCGGGGAGTGCCGCGCGACTGCAGCGCCGCATTCAATTGCGCCAGCACGTAGAGGACGACGCGCTCGTACAGTCCGCGAGCGAGGCCATCGACGGCAGCGGACAGCGCATTTCGCGACGCTCCCTTGGGAGCCTGCGTGAGGAGGGCCGACGAGAGGTCCGTCGCCGGCACGCCGAGCACGCGCGCGGCCGCCTGCAGCGGTGCATCGCTCTCGAAAGCACTCGCAGAGCCCTGGCGCGGCACGAGACAGCCGAGGTGAACGATGGCGGCGAGAACAGACCACAGGGCCTTTCGCGCCTCTTCCGCGACACCCAGCACCGCGAGGGCAGCGTCCGTCTCCTTCCACCCGACGGCGTCCGCAGCATCGCCCTGAGTGCCCATGAGATAACGACACGACTGCGAGGCCGACTCGACGCCCGCGTCGGCGGGGATGCATGCTTCGCCCTTCTCCGCAGCGCGCACAAGCTGGTACAGGGCGTTGAAGGTGCGCTCGCCGGGAGCGGCGTGCGTCAGGCGCGACCGCTCGAACGAGAAGCACTGAATGCCGGCACCGGCCAGCGCGCCAATGCCGTCAAACTCGAGGGTCACTAGCCGACCCGCTCTGGACGAGTGGGCGCTGCGGGGCGTGCGAGCGCTAGCAAACGCATGGAACAGGGGCTCCACGGCCGTCGAGAGTAGCGCGCGCACCATGCCGGAACGATCGCCCGACACTTCCGCCTTCGCGCCCTTCTTTCCCTTTGCGCTCCCAACGGCCATGCGTGCGATGTAACGGACGGCCTGCGACAGCGCGTGCGACTTGCCCGAGCCCGCCTCGCCACTGAACAGAACGACGCGGCGAGACATCTCGGTCACGGCTTCGCGATAGGCGTTCTCGGCGACGGCGAAAATGTGCGGTGGCATCGCATCCGCACTCGCACGGAACAGGGGAAGAACGCTGCGATTCACATACGAGCGACATAAGACATTCGGTCCAAGACATGTTGTAGCGTTCACATCACACTGTGTGAGCATCCACCGGCGCACCTATCGCCATATATCGGCAAGTCCTTGTGAGGATTGACGATGATGAGGGCGTTGCCGGCGTACGTGTGAATGAGTCCGGCCGCGTAACTGCGCCAGTGAGAGTAATCATCAAGTTAGCGTGTGTCGGCATTGTTCTTTCTGACGGAGCACCAGTCTCTAGGCGACAGCCACAAGTAGACGCACATACTCTCGACAGCTTTGCACGTACCGCTGCTGCAAGACGTGGATGGAACTGGCGGCGTTGACGGCGTCGAGGTCCGTGAGATTTTCAACGGTGGCGAGGCGCGGGTGATTCATGCGCTCGGCCTCTTCTTCGCCAACGGTGGCCGTCTCCCCATTCTCGAACGCAACCTACAGAAGTGCACAGCCACAAGACGCAGCCGATTAGTCATTGCACGCGCACGAGCAGCGCCACGCGCGCAGCGACCTGCGCACCCGAGAGATATCAAACGACAAGCACCGCCCACCTTGACCGTGCCATCATCCTTCCGGTCCGCAATGGTCGTCGGTGCGTACGCGCCGTCCTTCCACACCCACACCTTCGCGCGCCCGTTCGTTGCCCAGTCGCGTTCCACGGCCTCAGGCACGGCCTGCTTGCCCGCGCGCAAGGGAGGGTCGGACGCCATGGCCACGCCCACACAGCGAGTGAGACGCACACACAAAGTACCTGCAGCGGGGCGACACAGTCACGGACAAATGCGCGGTGTGTGGTGTGTTCGCTATAGTCTATTGGCAAGAAACCAACGCTTTAGCAGAGGAACTGGCGGTGACCTCGCCCACTCAGAATGTTGCCCGGCACAACAGATCGTCAATGACGTCAATATGCTGTCATGTCGTCACCTGGACACTGGTTCTTGTCTTGACACTGGCGGCACTGCACGTTTCGGGGCACACACAAAAAAACGGCTTCTACAGCATTATCTGCGTTTTTTCAAAGGTCAAATAATGGAATGGACAGCCCCACTTCCTCCACCAAGCGCGCTGCGTGTGCGCATCGCAGCGGCACTCGAGCCTGCGTTCACGCTAGCCGCCGACTCGCGCACCGAAGCCTCAGCAACAGTCGCGCCCTCGCGTGCGGACGCGCTGACGGTAGCGTGCGACAAGGAGTCCGATCACGACGCATTTGAGAAGATTCATGACGTGCCCACACAGAGCAATGCATCGAGCGCGAAGCGTATCGTCGACGCCGCTACTTTTGCGGCGCACACCGCTCGCAAGTGTCAGCTGTTACCTGACGTCGTGTCGCGCATTGTTATGGCAGACATCCTCCTCTGCCGCTGGTCCGCTCTGTTTCGAGATGCGCGCGAGGTGCGCGTCCTCTGTGCAAACTGGGGCGCGCACGTGGCTACGTCGTTCATGGCGCCGGGCATCTCCGCGGAGGCGGTCGTCGCACTTGCGAGCGCGCTTGGCATCTTGGACGAAATGGGTGCGGCGATCGAATGGCACCCTCGCGCTAGAGCACGCACTATCACTCTGGAGTTGCTGGATGCCGCTCGTGGCCTGCGCGCGCAAACGACGTCCGCGAAATTGGACGTGTCCTTTGATATCGCTGCGGCAGTCGCTCACTTTGAGTCACTCGCCTCAAACTTGGATGGTCCAGACAAGATCGTGCACTCTCGATTGCCTGTGCACGGTGCCGCAAGTGTCGACGGCGTGCTGGGCCTGCTTGGTCCTCTCTTTCTCGACCCTGTGAGGGTGGATGCCGTGGCCGCCGAAGGAAGCAGTGCTTCAGCCGAGGCCATCGAGAGGCTTGAAGCTGCCGCCGTCTCGGCGCGGCGTGCCCGCATGCACGCGTGGGAAGTACGAGCGCTCAATGCCGTGTCAGAGAAGTGCCATTCGTCGACGCCTGCGTCGTCGCGATTAGGGGAAGTCGTGCTCGATATTCTGGGTGTGCCAAGTCTTCTCGCTGGCGCCGGCGACTTGCGACGTATGGAAGTGGACACCATGCATGCTGCCACTTTCGAGTCGCTCTGCGTGCGTGCTGTTGCGGGCTGCGACGCGTGGCTGCCCTTTGACGCGGAGGTATCGCAGCGACCGACGTCGCATGTGCGGCCGCCGGTGTCCGCGCGCAGTGCGCTGCTCGCACTGCTTTCGGACGAACATTGGCGACATCGCCTTGGGGAAGACTTTGCGCCGTTCGTATTTCACAACCGACGGCTGTGGCACGCGGCGGCGTGTGTCGGTCGAGCATTTGTCGGTGTCCTGGTGTGGGCACGACAACACCTGCGGAAGGATCTGCAGCAGGACGAGCGAGGTCGGGCTATCGACGCTTTTCACGCCTGCGCACACGCCTTAATCGACGTCTACTCGCGCTCCACGCCACACGTGCGCGCTGCGATTGCCGTTCATGCTCACGACGCACTCGTCGCAATGGGCGGCAATTCGTCGGAGGAGTCTTTACTTCAGCTCGATGGCGACTCGGGGAGTCCACGTATTGCGCCGTTTCCGTTGCAATCTGCCGTGAGAGAGCGTCTGACGGCGGCGTTCGTCCGCGTGGTGGTTGCGGACAGCGCAGGCGCAGCGGGCGGTGCGGCGACCCTGAGCGCCTCGTCTGCCGACGCGATGAGTGAGCTTGCGCTCCTCTTGCCCTGGGCTGCTGCGGAGCGTGCGGTGAGCGAGGCAGTCTCGAACAAGGGACACGCGGGGGTGGTGGACGCAATGATGCGCTCCGCGCCCTTTCTCAGGGCCATGCACGCACCCCT
The DNA here is from genome assembly GCA_943704525.1 of Pigoraptor vietnamica. Taxonomy (NCBI): domain Eukaryota; class Filasterea; order Ministeriida; family Capsasporidae; genus Pigoraptor; species Pigoraptor vietnamica. Next base: position 25,256 of record CALSCQ010003212.1, on the reverse strand, counting down.
GAGTGCATCCCATGTTGGCCTAAGTGATGATCAACGAGCATCGCGCGATGACGCGGGCGCACACGCCCGCAAGAGGCGCCGCACAGACGAGGGCTCTGCGAGCGCAGGTGGCCAATCGACAGATGCTGCAGTCCGTGCCGTGGTGCCCCTTCTCATCGTTGCCATTGCGAGGCGTTGCTTTGGCCAATACTTCGGCGGATCCTTCGTAGCGCTCGAGTTCGATGGGGACGGCGCGGTCGATCTCCTCAGAGCGGCGCTTGCAGGGCGACGCGCGCAACGTTTCGGCGCGCACTCAAGCGCGTCGCTAAAGTCGTGGGGCAACATCGACGGCGTGGATTTTGTGGATGTGCACTTGGCGGACAGTACTGTCGCATTAGTGGATCCCGGCTGCGTAGTGCGGTTGGTGCTCAGCCCGGTTCTCGAACACATCGCTGGGAACGTTGACCGTGCTGTTGACGTCGACGAGAGCACACACGCTTCGCTGGCGTTGGCCGTTCGTATGCTGTCTGTCGTCGTTGAGCACGCGCGCGCGTCGTTCGGAGTGGCTGGGCCGTTGGCATGCGGTTCGTTCGATGAGTGTCCTTCCGTGGCGTTCGACGAGTTGCTCGGCGCTCTTCCTGGCGCTCTTTCTGCTTTGCTGCGCACGACGCGGTGGGCGACCGTCCGCGCGCGATGGTCCGTCACCGACTCGCTCGAGGATTGCGTGCACTCCGTCGTCGCACTCCTTTCGGCGGCCGTGTCCCACTCGCGCTCGTGTCGCATCACAAGCCCGTTTGAAGACACGGAGCGCTGGCATCGCGTGGCGGGCGATGCGAACGTCGGCGCGCGGCGGGTGCACTGGACGCTCTCTTTGCCGCTGGCGCCTCTGCTGCAGACAATCGTCGGTCACACGAACACGCGAACGAATCGACTCGTAGTGGCAATCCCGACGCCCGTCGCGAGCCTGTGCGGCGTGTCTGAGATAGAGGGGACGGTGTTTCGCGCCGTCGATGATCTCGAGGGTGATGTGCTGAGCGTGTATGTGCCGCCAGGCGCACCCGCGGCAGTGCGTCTGCTGTCGCAGTGGCTATTGGCGGTGGCGGTGGTGCCCGATGCTGTTGCTCACGAGCTGACAAAGGTACTTGCATGCACGCCACCTCACTTGCGTCCACATGTGTCGACATTTTCGCACACATCTGTATGTGCCTCCCGTCGCTAATCAAAAATCTGCGCTCGACTTTCAGGGTCTGACGGTTCCGTCCAATGCTGGGGCCAAATTCTTCGCGTCGGTCGTAACAGCGACGGCGTGCGTGTGCGCGCACTCTTCAATGGCGGGCGTGCGACGTGTGCTCGAGTACGCCATTGCAGCCATCGAGGCGAAGGCGGGCGCGGCCATGCTTCGGTGGTCCCTCGCTTCGTTTGTACCGGGCGACTCGGAGGCATCGAATGCGTGCGGTCCGGCGTTATCCCGCGTGGCGATGGGCTGCGCTGTTGCGGAAAGCGTCGGTCGCATGGCTTTGGACCGCGCTGTCGCTGGTGACGAGGGCCCGCCCGCAGCACATGCAGTCCGCGCAATTGTCATGCACGCGAAGGTGAGGCATTGTCGCATTGGGTGCTTTGTGGGCTTGCCTGCTTACCTTGGTAACTCTCTCCCTCGACTCACCGCCAGTCTCTTATCGACGTCTGCGTGGTCGGGGCGGCGGTTGTGACGGCATTTAGGCGCATCGTGGCCACCCTGAATCACCTGCACGCGATGCACGAAGAAGGCCTTAACCGCGCGTCCGACGCTGCCGAGAGCGGTCTTCCGTTCCAGTCGCTGCAATCGGTGGCACACGATCTCCACGCGTGTCGCGAATCCTTCTTTGTGCTCGCGCTCGACACGCTGTGCGCTGCAATGGACGCAGGTGCGGACGCACGCGCGCTACGGGACGTCGCGGGAACGGCAGCGTGCGAAGAGCATCGCAGCGCATTCGCCGCCAAGCTCGTCTAGGCGTCCCGCCGACTACATGGGTTTTTGAACGAGAGACGCGTTGCAGTTGATGCCACGTTCGCTTCTGTCGCAGTGCGCGTAGGATTAACTTGCAGGGTTTCATTTCGCGCGCAACGCAATTCCAAAACGCGTCACTGTCCCAAAAAATTCCTCATCTCCGCCGCCCGCCCTCCGATTTCCTCCGACCTTTTTTTCCACTCAAAGTACGACGCCACCAAATATTGGCCCTCCGTGCTCGTGTGGTCCGTGTTTGCGCTCAGACGCGCTCGAGAACAAGGGCAATGCCCTGGCCGCCGCCGATGCACGCCGACCCAACCGCGTACTTCTTGTTGAGGCGCTGGAGCTCGTGGACGAGGTGCGCCGTGATGCGGCTGCCCGAGGCACCTGCGTGAATGTTGTTGAAGAGACGAGAACGTCAGAAAAGTTGCAAGTTGCAAATGGAACATTCCAACACAGCACTACGACGAAACCTTTAAAGCAAACACACACACAAAGGAGAGACGAAGACACGCACCGAGGGGGTGGCCGAGGGCGATGGCGCCGCCGTTCGTGTTCGTCTTGCTGCGGTCGAGCCCGAGCTCCTTCTCACACGCAAGGTACTGCGCGGCAAACGCCTCGTTGATCTCGACGAGGTCAATGTCGGTCAGCTTCAGGTTGGCCTTCTTCAGCGCGCCCGTGATGGCAGCGACGGGACCGATGCCCATAATCTTGGGGTCGCACCCGCTCACGTGCCACGCAACGAGGCGCGCGAGGGGCTTGAGCGAGTGCTGCTTGAGCGCGGCCTCCGAGGCCACGATGAGCGCGCCGGCGCCGTCGCTGATGCCGGAGGCATTGCCAGCGGTGACCACGCCGTCCTTCTTGAAGACAGGGGGTAGCTTCGCAAGCGTCTCGGTCGTCGTCTGCGGGCGCGGGTGCTCGTCCGTCTTGAACTGCTCCGGTCCTTTCTTGCCCTTGATCTCGATCGGCGTGATCTCGGCGTTGAAGCGGCCCTCGGCCTCGGCTGCGCGCAGAAAAGATTTGCGACTCCGGTATAAGCCACCACAGCCATCATTAACGAACAACCGCGGCATGCAGCGTTTGGAAAACGCGCACCACTTCCATACACTCACATACGGGCTACCAGCTAACACCGCAGTCGCAATACGCACCCTTGGCCCAGCGCTGCTGGCTCTGGAGTGCGTAATTGTCGACGTCGGCGCGCGTGATGTGGTACTTTTCCGCGAGGTTCTCGGCCGTGATGGCCATGGGCAGCTTCACGTACGAGTCCGTGAGCGCAGACCACAGCGTGTCCTCCTGCTTGATCTCCTGGCCGAGACGCGTGCCAAAGCGCACGTCGCGCACGGCAAACGGCGCCTGGCTCATGTTCTCAGTGCCCGCCGCGAGCACCACGTTGGCGTCGCCAGAGATAATCTCCTGCGCCGCATTCACCACGCTCTGGAAACCCGAACCGCACAGCCTGTTGACCGTGAGGGCCGTCGCGGGCACGGGCACGCCGCTGCGCAGACCGACGTGGCGCGCAAGGTACGCAGCGTCCGACGACGTCTGCGCGACGTTGCCCACAATCACCGAGTCGATGGCCTCAGGACGCACGTTCGCTGCGGCGATGGCGGCCTTCGAAGCGTCAACGGCAAGGTCCGTGGCGGAGAGGTGCTTGATCTTTCCGCCGAAAGTGCCAAAGGCCGTGCGCTTGGCCGCAACTATGAAGATGCCCGCACGGGAAGCCATTTTTGTGTGATTCGCTGACGTCTGCCTTTGCCTCGGGATAAGATTTGGAGACAACGAAACTGAAGGCGCAGTTGACGCTTACAAGTAGTGAGTGGGAGTGCGAATGCTACACACGCGCGAGTGTCCCCGTTGCGTGCCTGGCGGAAGCGGAGGACAGCGGAAGGGTGAAGTGAGGTTACATCATGTCACGTGCTTTTGTTGTGGGTTTCGCAGCAACACGATGAAGCGAGAGCTCGCAAAAACGTGTATCGGAAAAGTGGTACGATTTGTTTCCGTTCTTTCACAGCTGTCGGCTTGTGCAGTTTCGCTATTCTCTCATACATACAAGCCCCTCTCACTTGCCTTTTGGGAAGAAAACGATACTGCTGAGAGGGACCTTGTGCGTGTGCGAAAATGAGCCACTACGTTGGGATTAAGTTTTGCCAAGAGTGGTGGGTCTGCATCTCACCGTCGTTGTCTCTCGTTGCATGTGCACGTGCTCTCGTACTAACGTCTGCCGCTCATGGGCGATTAACGCGTGAATTTGTGTGCATGTGCAGCAACAACATGTTGCATCCCCGCGAGGACCGCGTCAACAAGACGCTCCTCTATTCGTGCAAAAACTGCGAGTACGAGGAGCCCGCCGAGTCGTCGTGTGTGTACATCAACCGCATCCAGCACACACAAGAGTGGGTATCTCTCCTCTCTGTCCGCGCTCTGTGACTCAGTCACCTTGCGATGCGGGAATGGGCTGTCGATTCTTATAATGCAAACTCGTTGGTGATTACTTGGGCTGTTCAGCTTATTGTGCCAATGTTCCGTGTGTGTGTGTCTCTCTCTCTTACGGCTATTGTGGACGGTGCCATGCAGTGAGCTGACACAGATCATCACCGACGTCACTTCGGACCCGACATTGCCGAGGACGAAGGACCAGTCGTGTCCGAAGTGCGGCCATGAGGCAAGTTTTCGCGCGTGCTGTTTTTTCTGATGCAGACACGCTGCATGCGTTTTGGTATCGTTGCTCGCCTTCGAAGTCGAAGGACTTCTTGCTTGTCGTTTGCGCATAAGACACGTTCGCATCTTGTTGGAGAAGAATATTTGCGTCTCATTCTGAGCCCATCGAATTGACGTTTGCTTTTGCGCTTGCAGGAGCTCGTATTCTTCCAGTCTCAGATGCGACGGAGCGACGAAGGCATGCAGCTCTATTACGTGTGCTGCAACAACGATTGCAAGTACCGTTGGGTCGAACGTGCAGAAGACTCGAACGAGAGCTAGAATTATAAAACTGCGTGCGGGCGTGGCGCGTTGCGGGCGCGTGCGTGCGTGCGGCTGCGTGGAAGTTTGTTTTGCGTAAAGATGAAGTAAGCCTGACGCCTCTCTATCTCTGTCGAGGAGTCGGTGTACGGCGTTTGTGTAGTCATCTGTATTGTTTGTAACGGGCGACCAGCACCCGTCACAACGACGTCGTTGGCGCCACTTTCCGCTCGCGTTCCCATGCCTCTTCGTTGTCGGATGCTTCACGCTCAATGTCCCTCATGTCCATTTCATACTCTTCGGGCGATGCCGCATTTGCACGCGCCCTTTCTCCGCCGCCCGTCGCACCCATGTCGCCGCGCACGCCACCGTCGGCGTGCGCGTGGCCGTGTTCCGGGTGCTGGTGGACGTGCCTCTCGATTGTGCGGACCGACGGCACGAGCGTGTCCTGCGGTGCGTTCGTGAGCAGGCGCTTCTTGGGGCGATACCAGTAGAGCGGGTATTCGCGCGCAACGTTGTTGATGAGAAGGGCCACGGCGACGAGGATGCACTCGCCGATGAGCACGGGGAAGATCACGTAGAGAAAGCCGAGGTTTCTGCAGAAAGGGAGCTGTCAGGGCGCGCCATTCGGATTGCTCATCAGGACGGACACAAAGCATGTAGAACGAGAAGCAGACGACTCGCACAAGCACGCACACACGCACGCAGATATTGCTACGAATTATCTTTCTCTATCCCATGTGCGAATGCCTTACTTGACTTTGGCCGAGCCGGTGACGGCAATCGCGGCAGTGGCGCCGCCGGGTGGGTGCATGGTGCGCGTTATTTGCATTAGGTTGAGCGCGATCGCAACGGCGAGTGCAGTCGCGACGAAGTTATAGTCGGGCAGGTTGCGAAACGCCTTCGCCATCGACACGCCCGATATGGCAGAAAGCACGCTGCCGCCGATAGTGTTTCGGGGCTGCGCGAGCGGCGAGTCGATGGCGCCGTACACGAGGGCGCTGGAGGCACCGAACGACGCGATGAACATGACGAGGTCGCCGTTTTCAAAGTGAGGGGCATGGTCGTTGATGACGGCGACGATAAGAATGCCTGTGCGCAGCACGTGCATGGTGAGCATGCAGGACAATGAAATCTGAATGCATGCATGACAGCGCGACATTGGCAGCGACCCATCATGCACGCGTGTGAACGCACAGCGCATTCAAAAGAATCGGAATGACAGCCCGCCAAGACATGAGGGTGTCGCTCACCGCAGAAGGCCCCAATGAACGTCGACACCAAGACGGGGATGGTCGGCTTTTTGGGAAAGGGGTGCAGCTTGTGCGCGCTCCCCTTGTACTTGCGCACATACGCAACCATAAACGACTGCACACGCGGCCATGCCCCTTTTGTCGTCACGTCGGGCGCGGTGACGTTCAGACCGACGGACGAACCGCCGTGCGCCATTTTTCAAAACCGGCGCAATACGCTCGCGCACATCTTCCCAGCCACACAATGTGTGCGCAATTAATATACCGCGGGCATGACTTCCCCTCTCTAATGCTAGCGCGCGTGTGAGCGTGTCGCTTCCACTCGACTCTCAATTCAAGCGGCCTTGTCAGCGCTGTGCGCATATTGACTCTCAATTCCACTCCTTATTCTCCACAACCTCACACAGGATTGGTCAGTATTTATAGCTTCCCTGTAATTATTTATGCCATATAAAGGTGTTAAAGTTCTCTATAGGCAAATTAGGTATAAGATGTCTCTCACCCCGGATGCGCGGCAAAAGCCACAGCTGTTCGCGGGTCCGGCTTGATTCAGTATTGACCTCAAAAGCGCTCGTGTGTGCGTGGGTGCGTTTCGCTTAAGTCTAGGAGGAGGGCCGGATCGCAGCGTCGTGTTCTTCGCACTACGTAGTGCGAGCTTTCTCGGCGCGGCGCGCACTCAGGCGGCCTTCATATTGAAGCGGAACATGGGCAACTGTCTTGTGGTGGGCCCCAATGAGGGCATCGCTGTGTCGGGTGAGTTGGACTCGCTCTTGACAGACCTTTCAAACGCGCAAGCTGCTTCAAAACTGGCACAAACTCACAACAACTGGCACATACTCACAACATGCGCGCTCACTTTTGTTATTGCGACACTTGCCGATCACCCACTCACTCGCGTGAACACACGTAATCGACCGTGCAATGCAGGTGGCTGCAGCAGCACACCGCAGATCACGGTCGGCGGATGGGCGTGGGCGTGGTGGTTTTGCACACATGTGGACAGGTGTGTGCAACGGCGTCGCTTGGGCACACAGAGTGAACGCGTGGATGTTGCTGTTGGTCGCGCGCACATTTCGGTCATGCTTGTCCTCGATCCATGCGCGTGCCGCGCCCTATCTCGCGTGTGAAGAAAAGAGCGGGTGCCTGGCGTAATCACTATTATTCCAAGTAGCACAAATTGACGCTCGCACCTTTCTTGTCCCGCCGCAGGTTGTCACTGGAGGTCATGACGCTCAACCCGCACTGCGACAAGGTCGAGACGAAGGAGGGCCCCGCGCTCACAGTCACGGGCGTCGCGCAGGTCAAATTCCTCACCGAGGACAAGCTATTGCGCACGGCCATGGAGCAATTCCTTGGCAAGACAACCCACCAGATCCAGGATGTGCTCGTGCAGACACTCGACGGCCACCTCCGCGCCATTCTCGGCACACTCACCGTCGAAGAGATTTACCAGGTTTGCAGGCGCTCGCCATGCGTTTGTGGTCTTTATGGGACGCGCGCACATCACCGTGCACAAGAGCGTACTCATACCGCCATCCTCTGGCATGGCTAACCTAACGCATGCGAATGTGCCGTTTTTGTGTGCCAGGATCGCGAGAAGTTTGCGGCGCTTGTGCGCGAGGTGGCGTCGCCGGACGTTGGTAAGATGGGCGTTGAAATTCTCAGCTTCACCATAAAGGAGATCAGCGACAACATTGGGTACCTGGACTCGCTGGGAAAGAAGCGGACGGCGGAAGTGCGCCGAGACGCCGACATTGGTGTTGCTCTCGCGCAAAGGGACTCTGGCATCAAGGTACGTTGGCTGTTTTCGCACACATGCATTCACAGACAGACAGATAGGCACACACACACACACACACACACACACACACACACACACACACAGCAGCAGCAGCAGCAGCAGCACATGTGCGCCACTCTTTGCAGAATGTGATCGCTCACACGCCGCGCTTCTGCCGATTGCAGGAATCCGAGGCGATGCGTGCGACGATGGAGGTGAAGTTCGTCGCCGACACGGCCATCGCGGACTCGGAGCGGTCCTACCTTGTGCAGAAGGCCATTTTCAACCAGGAAGTGAACACACAAGTGGCCAGCGCAGAGCTGGCGTACGAGCTGGAGGTGCGTCGTGATCGCTGTGGGATTTTGAGCGTCCTTCGCTCGCGCATTTGTGCGTGCTCTGTCGTCGCGCTCTTTCCAGGCCCAACCTGGGTTTATTACCTGGATCGCCTGGTTACGTGGGTAACCAACACGTCTCTTTCTGCCCGTGTCTCTGTCGGCGCGCAGGCTGCGAAGTTGCGGCAGTCGATCCGCACCGAAGACGTGCAGATCCAGGTCGTCGAGCGTCGCAAGGCAATCGAGGTGGAGGAGCAGGAGATTGTGCGCAAGGAAAACGAGCTCATCGCCACGGTCCGCAAGCCCGCCGACGCCGAGAAATTCAGGACGGAGACGATTGCGAGCGCGGCAAAGTGGGTCGCGTTTTCTCTGTTGTCCAACGTGGTGTTGACGATACGGTAGTGTTTGGCTTTGTGACTGTCGCTCTTGCATGGTCGGGGATGGTCGTGGGTATTGACGCAATCCTTCGCTGTGCAGGACGAAAGTTGTCGCGGAGGCGCAGGCACAGGCAGAGGCCATCAAGGTGCGCTGGCTTTCCATCAGACTCTCTCTCCCCCCGAGACGAGTGTTCCCAACGTCAACTCGTACAAACCTCGTTCTCGCACGCATGTAACGTGCATACACGCAACTCACACACACGCACACACACGCCGTGCGTTTCCGTGCCCTCATCCTTGTACGGTCGCAGTTGATTGGCCTGGCGGAGGCAAGCGCAATTGCCGCGCGTGGCAATGCGGAGGCCGAAGGTATGCGCATGAAGGCAGACGCGTACCGCCGCTTCGGCGACGCCGCCCTCATGAGCCTTGTGCTCGAGACACTCCCCAAGGTGCGGAATAGATGTGTGTGAGTGAGTGTGTGTGTGTGTGTGTGTATGTGTGCATGCGTGCGGCGTGCGTGTGAATGTTTGTGTGCTGTTTCTGTTCGTTTACTGAAATTGTGCAAGAAGTGCGAAATAATTGCTGGTGATGGAACGCACGACTCCACACGCACGCACGCACTGAAGGGCATGTTTGGCTGCACACCAACAGATTGCGGCAGAGATTTCCGCGCCCCTCACCAAGGTGGACAAGATCGTCATGGTTGACGGTGCCGGCAACAACGCCACGAGCGAACTCAGCCAGCTCGCCGCGCAGCTCCCGCCCACCCTGCAGGCCCTCACCGGCACTGACCTCAACAAGGTACGCGCAATGTCACTCTACGGATGTCATCTGTCGAGCAAAGTCGCGTTTGGCGTTTGGCGCGCGCGTGTGAGGGAACCGTGTCATGCTTTGTCAGGGCCATGTCATGTGCGAATGCCCCGACGAATGTGCCTGACGGGCACTTTCTGCCCTTGTCCTTGCAGGTGCTTCAGGCACTGACCGCGCGTGCGAGCGGAAGCGGCGCAAGCGGAAAGGCCGCCGCGTCGTCTTGATGATATGCCGACACCCTTCCTATCTATACATAAATCAATCCCCCGTGGCCATTGCCGCCGATTGCTGCCCCTCGCACACTACACATACACGTGGCGGTGGAGACAAACAGAGACGGCATCCCCTTCACTCTGCTCAGCCCGACGCAGCCATCTCCTTGAACACCCGCCCGGCGATGACGAGCCGCTGAATCTCGCTCGTTCCCTCGTAAATCTCGGTGATGCGTGCGTCGCGGTAGTGCCTCTCGGCCGGCATGTCGCTGACATAGCCCATGCCACCGAGCGTCTGGATGGCCTGCGGTCCCAACGTGCGATTTCGATGAGAAGAATGGATCAATCCGACACGCAGCACCACAACAGCACTAACGACGCCTACTGCCATTCCGCTCAGGTGCAAAAGCCCCAATAACAGATTCCAATTCGAGCCCCTTCCCGCACCAATGCGCAAGTAGGCAACAGCCAGCACGCACCTGGTGGGCGCAGAAGGTCGCCGCCTCCGACGCGGCGAGCTTGGCCATCGCGGCCTCCTTGGTGAAGTTCTGGTGCGAGTCCTTGAGTACAGCCGCGCGCCACGTAAGCAGCCGCGCTGACTCGACGCGAAGGGCCATGTCCGCAATCTGCAGCAGACAGCGCCCGGGTCAGCGCACCGTTGAAAAGGCTGATTTAGGACAAATGAAGTGCCCCGCAGTCATAAAGGCTCGATGCCATATGTTTTGAATGCTGTCGGGCTGCGCACACAATGCCACAAGTTCCGCAAAGAGGGACGCTGCGCACGCACCTTCTGCTGGATCATCTGGAGGTTCGAGATGGTCTGACCGAACGCCTTGCGCTCGAGGGCGTACTTGGTGGCGACCTCAAGCGACGCCTGCGCGATGCCCAGGCCCTGCGACGCAATGCCAATGCGGCCCGCGTCGAGCGTCGTCTGTGGCGGAAAGCGCGAGAGGGAAGGCGTAAGGGGCACAGGCGAGAACAAGAAGCAGTACAAGAGTGTGCGCGTGTGTGAGGTGCTCGGTCGAAGCGTACAAACGAACACATGAACACACAACAAGATGCACGCACACAGAACGCGCACACACATACAAACGCACGCACCATTGCAATCTTGAAGCCCTCGCCAGGCTTTCCCAGCAGATACGCCTTGGGAATGCGGCAGTCCTCAAAGATAATCTGACACGTCGAGCTGCCCCGGATGCCCAGCTTGTCCTGAAGGACGCCGGGGGGGGGGGGAGGGAATGAGACTCTGTTTCCACCATACTCACAAGAGATAAGCGCGAATACTATTGCGTAAATGCGCACATTCTCGTGCACGCGAACCCCAGCACGCAACGCACCTCCTTCTTGCCGAGACTGACTCCGGGCGTCTTCATGGGGACGACAAACGCGCTAATGCCCTTGTGCTTCAGCGCCTTGTCCGTCGTCGCAAAGACGATGCTCGCGTCGGCCTCAAACGCTGCGCCGCGGGAGATGGTCTCACAAAATTGTGGCGCACAGTGTTCCCAACGCTATGCACGCGGTGTGCTGAGAATGGCACGCCTTCGACTCGCAAACGCAATGGCTCACCGTTGGTGATCCACATTTTTGTGCCGTTGAGCACGTAGTGGTCGCCATCGAGGCGTGCCGTCGTGCTTGCAGCGCCTGCATCGCTGCCGTTTCCGGGCTCGCTCAGGGCAAAGCAGCCGAGCTTCTTGCCGGACGCGAATGGCTTGAGAAATTCCTCGTGCTGTGCGGCGTTGCCGTACTTGTGCATGGGCGTGCAGTACAGGGACTGCGCCCATCAACGGAAGAGGACGCGGGGACGGATGGGAGGGAGGCAAGCGGGTGCGTGAGTGACTGAATGACATGGCAGGGAAAATGTAGATCGCGCGAAGGAGGAGTGTTCGCGATAGCGTGCAGTCGAATCTCTACTGCTCACATTGTGCGCGCTCATGATCACGCCCGTCGACGCGCATCCGCGGCTAATCTCTTCCAGTGCGACCGAGTAGGCGAGATAGTCCAAGCCGGCGCCGCCAAGCTCCTCGGGGACGTCGATGCCCATGAGTCCGAGCTCAGCAATGCGCTTCACGGGCTCTGCGGGGAAGAGGTGCTCGCGGTCGAACTTCGGCGCGAGGGCCTTGAGCTCGGAATCCACGTAGTTGCGGCACGTCTTGCGGAGCATCTCGTGCACCTCGGGGAGGCTCGCCAACACGCTGACAGACGCTCGTTGAGCCCTGCACGGCACACAGCACGGTAAGCGGCACATCCACGGTGCTTCAGCCACTTCGCGACAATTCGCACACATACCCAAACGGGGCGGCCATTACGGCCGATAGTGCCTTGCGCGCGAACATTGTCCCGAATTCCTCTAGCTATTCCAAGGGCAGGCATGTCCAAGTTCGTTTTTCTGAACCGTGAAGCAAGTGTTTATGGGGACTGACATGTGAATGTCGAACCCCCGGATGTGAGTAACAGACTCAATATATCAGCGAATTCTCGGTAAAAAAAATTCCGCGCCAAACACAGACTTTTGCACGTGACCCCAAATGGCTGTAATTGCTCTCCCGCGGAAACGCGAGAAAGAGAGAGACGAAGGAATAGAAGCACCGTTTTTGAAACACTCGATTGCATCCACTGCGTATGCGTGACCTGCGATCGTTCGTGCGGCAGCTGTCCGTTCGGTGTGCTTGAACGGGACGCGAAAGCTCAAGGCGGCCTGCGCAGCTCGAAAGGGCGTGCGCCGCACGGCGCCCCCTTTTCCTTTTGATTTCCCTTTCTGCTTTTCGGGAACGCTTTTCGCCGGTTCCCAGCGCGACTCCTTCTATTTGATCCGCGCTGGTCGGTCGCTTACGCCGAACATGGACGACGTGGACCGCTTCGACTACTTGTTCAAGATTCTCGTCACGGGCGACAGCGGCGTGGGCAAGAGCTCTCTGCTCATGCGCTTCGTCGCAGACACATTCGAGCCGTACCATGTTGTGACGATCGGAATGGACTTTAAGATGCGCACGATTCAGCTCGAGGGCGGGAAGGTGGTCAAGCTGCAGCTGTGGGACACGGCGGGACAGGAAAAGTACCAGACGGTGCGTGGCATTTTCAGTTTGTCGGTGCATGTGGCTAGTGTTTGGGCGCTCTCCATCGGTCGCATCGCGTCGCCCATTGTTCGCCATTTTCAGGTGCCTTCTGTTTGATAGTTTGCCACTTTGGTGCGGCGGTGAACTGCCTACGTCCTCGTTTATTCTCCATAGTTCCATGTAATGGCATTTGCCGTCTTCGGTTTCGTATTTTCCTCACGTTTGACTCCAATGCCCCTCCTTCCGTATGCGCAAATCTACATATTGTTCCGTATAACAATTTGCGGCTTCAGTTTCATTTTTTTTCCGGCGCGTTTGGCTCCGACTCTTCAATTTCTGTTTCCCGGCGCATCTGACTGCAATATTCTGTTTTTGTAATGCGCAATTGTTCACAGTGACCTGTATGACAATTCGCGGCTTCAATTTCATATGTTCGGCACATCTGACTCCGGCGATATCCTCTATTCCCCATCCTCGTCACAAACAAGTTGCAAGATATGCGTGCGCTGGACCAATAGTTAATTCAACTCCACTCTTCCGCAGATGTCCACGAGCTACTACCGCAACGCCCACGGCGTCATTGTCGTGTACGACATCACGAACAGGCGAACCTTCGACGACGTCCCAAAGTGGCTGGGCGAAGTGCGCGACTGGGCGCAACCGAACGTGGTCAAGATGCTCGTGGGCAACAAGAGCGACAAGGGGGAGCGCGCCGTCGATTACGTCGCGGCGAAGGAATTTGCGCACGAGAATGGCATGCTCTACATCGAAACGAGCGCCAAGGGCGCGACGAACGTCGACGTTGCCTTCCACTCGCTCGCGCGGCAAATCGCCACCTCTCTTGACCTCCTCCAGCCGCAGCGTTCCGACACAATATCTATGGGCGCGAAGGGACGCGGTGGCGGCAGCGACGAGAGCTGTTGCACAATATCGTAACGAGCGCCAAGAGTTAGTTGGCGTGGAGAGTGTCGAGGGCCGAGCGTGATGCCACCCATGCAGGACATTGTGGATTGCGTCGTATTTGGCGCTCGATGTAATCTTCTCTCCCTCACATTGTCATTTCGTCGCATTGCGTTATTCGACCACAACGGAAAGCGGCCGCTGGACGGCCTTGCATCCGATGTTCTATAGGCATAAAATAAGAGTCCAATGATTCCATGAATATACGGACATCAAGCCCACGCCGTCTGCGGGCGAGTAGTATTGTACAAGATGGTAGATACGCGTTGAGTTTGTAGCGCAGAAGCGCGCGCCACGAACACGAGACGCGTTTGAGCGTGCATTGGTTTGCATGAGTGCGTATGTATGTGTGTGAGAGAGTATTATACGCAGCTGGACCTTGCAGCAGTTTGCGTGTGTGCTGAGTGAGAACGAGTGCGAATGACGCGACGCAAACGTGGAGAACAGACGGGGAAAAAAAAACAAAGCGCAAAAGCGAAAACGCGCGCGGCGACGAGACACAAACAACAACGAGCGATGCAAACGACGACCTCAAGCCTTGGCATCGCTTGCCACAGAAAGCTTCTCCACCTCCTTGGCGAGGTCTGCGGCGGCCTTCGCGCTCTCCTCCTTCTTCTCCTCCTTCTCCTCCTTCTTGCCGTCCTTCTTCTCCTCCTCCTTCTTGTCCTCCTGCAACGTCCCGATGCCAGTCTCAATGAGTATCACCACGCAACGCTATGAACCCCCCGATGCGAGTGCGGTCTCCGCAATTGGCTCCAGTGTCTTACTACGTGCGAACCCGCACACACACACGTTTGGCGCACAAACCTCGAGGTACGGCGTGAACTCGGCGGGCTTGTTGCCAGCTTTCACATCGACGTTGTTCTTGACCGACTTTTCAAAGTACTCCTTGAAGAGCTTGGCGTCTGCAAGTGATCATGGCTGTCAGCAAGGCCACCCTCGGACACAGACCACATGCATGCTTCCACGCATGCGCACATGCGCGCACATTAGGCCCATACTTACTGGCGGCGTTCGGGAGGCGGAGCGCAAACAACTCCTTTTGGGGCTGGCTCTCAGAGAAGTCGGCCGCGGCGCCCCACACAAACGCGCGGTCACTGCCCATCGCAGGCGAAAGCTTCATTTCGGCGGTAACTGCGAGCATAAATCGACGACCAAGAAAGCAAGACTTTAGCACAAATCACCACCTTCGGCAGACGTTACAGACGCGCGACGGGACACCAAACCACGGCGCAAGTATGCGAACAGACACGCCGGCAACACTCACGAAGGTGGTTCGCGCAGAGCTTGAGCGTCTTGTCGCGGCGCATGAGGAATCGGATCATGCCCTTCTCCTTGTGGCGGAGAAGCTTGAGGTCGCCCGTGCCGCGCTCCTTCCACTGGTTATCGTCGAAACGGTACAGACGACCGCGCCTGCCGCGAGCGACACATGCAGGTGAATACGTGCGTTCGTGCAGTAAGAACGAACAAAATGGCCAAACAAAATATCCACGCACATCTTGAAAAGCGTCTCCTCATCCTCCTCGCACGTCTTGACTTCCACTTGCGCGAGCTTCACGATGGGCTCAAAGTGGACGTCGGGACTGGCCTCGACTTCGGCCTGTGCAAGCCCGCGAGTGCAGTCAGGACATCAAGCATCCCCCATTCACAAAATGGCTGCAAAACACGGCAGCACCATCAAACGACGAACAGCCCCAGCCAACTCGAACGATAGCACACAATGCCAGCCCTCATGCGTCAACTCACGTGGTCGTCCTTTCCCCCCTCGTTGTCCGACATTCTAGCTTCTAATCGTCAGAACTGCGACCCGGACATAAGCACAAAACACAGCGAGTCACTTTAGGACGAGCGCGCAAGAGCATGAACGCCAGCGTTTCAGAGCTATTTGTCGAAATGAAGGATCAGACCCAAATCGCCACCCGTCGCCCAAACCACGGAGAAGTGAAACATCGGCGCTCCATTGCAATGCAAACAAAGTCAATCCACCCACACTCCGAAACAAGTGACTCCAAGCAGCTGTGAGATCCACACCACAACGGATGGGGACCACTGAAGGCGCAGATGCGATGAAGATGCAGTGATGACAGCGATGGGAAGCAAGGCGTAGTTGCGATGGCTGTCGCAACCCGAGTGAAACAGGGCCCGGTTCAAAAAAGACATCTTTGGCGCCAGTCGACCATCCGGGGTGGAAAGTCATAGAATTCTACATCCCATTATTGAACTGTGGTGATAAATTTAAGACACACAAGCTTTGAATCCGGGGGTGCTATTGCATCCGGGGTGAAATTAAACCTGTTTGTTTACTGGTGTTCAGGCAATGAATTGAGCCATTCTGAAACTTTGGGTGCATTTTGGCGAAATCCAATTTAATATCCCGAGGAGCCACCCCCTGCCAAAGTTATTTGAATTTGCGTCAAAAATTGGCATTGCTTTTCGTGCTTTTTCAATATGCTTCGCCCGGGCTTGTCTGGGGTCGCTTTCGGCACAGCCCAGATGTCATGTGTGTCTCACACAAACACACACACGCACTTTACCCACGCACGCACACGCACGAAGCATCCGAGCACGAACAAGAGCTGTGCGTGCAGGGGCGCAATTGTTTACAGTGCCTATTGTATTTTTTCCCTTGGAGGCAACGTGAGCCTCTTGTCCCTGGCAATCGACTACTTCGAAATCTCAACGTGGGCGTCACCAACCATCGCTGGTCGATTTGTCCGTTTGTGCGTGCGTGCGCTGCGCGTGTCGTGAAGGAGACTGTCGCGTTGATCGCGAAGGTTGCGCCCGTGCGCTGCGTGGTCTCTCGACCCTCTGTTTTCATTCGCTGTCGGTAGTGGGGCATCTCCCCACAGGCAGACATGGCCGACGGCGAGGTGTCGTTTTCGAAGCGCACGCTCGAGAAGGCGACGGCCGCCAAAGTGACGCTGGAGCAGTTTTATGAGAACTTGCTTGCGCAGCACAAGGAAAGGGTTGAGCGGTGGGTTGAGCGGTGGCGTGCGCATCCAGTCTTTGCCACACTCCCTGTTGGTGTGGTATTGAGCATATGCGGTCCCTTGGTATATCGCAGGCGTTCGGCACTCGAGGCGCAGATGACGAAGGAGGGCCTCCCCGAGGACGTTAAGGCGGACCGGCGGAAAAACCTCGCTCTGCAAGAGACGGAGTTTCTTCGGCTGAAGCGGTGTAGGCTGAGCAAGGACGACTTTGAGACGCTCAAGGTCATCGGCCGCGGCGCCTTTGGAGAGGTGCGTGTCTGTCGCTGTACGCTCTGTGTGTGTGTGTGTGTGTGTGTGTGTGTGTGTGTGTGTGTGTGTGTGTGTGTGCGTGTGCGTGTGCGTGTGCGTGTGCGTGCGTGTGTCGGCGACATTGAATTATCCGCGTCCACATGTGGGAGCGACATGCTGCGTTGTCGTGAGAAGTTGCGCAGCCGATTCCAACGACGCTGCTTGTGTTTCGCAGGTGCGGCTTGTGCAGAAGACGGACACTGGCCACATCTATGCCATGAAGATGCTCCGAAAAGCCGACATGCTCGAGCGGGATCAGGTGCGCAAACACGACGCCTCTGCTTGCAGCTCTTCCTCTCCTATCACTCGCTCTGCTCTCTCTCCCTCTCCTTTCCTGCTGGCTATTGCAAGAGCTGCGTATCTCATGCTTGTCACTGGTGCTCTGCGTGCACAGGTCGCGCACGTGCGTGCCGAGCGCGACATTCTGGCCGAGGCGAACAACCCGTGGGTCGTGCAGCTCTACTTTTCGTTCCAGGACGCAGCGAACCTCTATCTCGTGATGGAGTTTCTTTCCGGCGGCGACATGATGACCATGCTGATCCGATACGACACGTTCTCGGAGGTGCGTGCGCTTGGCACGTGTCTCTCTCACTGCGTCAAACTCGAATGTGTTCGTCTGTTGTGGTATCTTGCCGCTGCGTTTCCATTGTTCCGGGAAGGGCGAGTGTGCGTGTTGTGCTCCTTCCGCTTTCGTGCACTCTTTGCAACCATCGATATCTTATCGCGCATGCTTTTTGTTTTTACGCGAAACAGGACACAACACGCTTCTATATGGCGGAGAGCTTCCTCGCCCTCCACTCGATTCACAGGCTCGGCTTTATCCACCGGTGAGTGCTCGCTACATTTACTATGTGTCTTCGGCTCCGCCACATATAGCATCGGCTTGCCAACTTCGGCTCTGTGTGCGCCTCCAACACGTCAATAATGCACACGCGCGTGAGGACTCGTCCGCGCCTAATAATCTCTCGTCTCTCTCTCTCTAGCGACATCAAGCCCGACAACCTCCTGCTGGACGCGAAGGGCCACATAAAGCTGAGCGACTTTGGGCTGTGCACGGGGCTGAAGAAGTCGCACCAGACCGAGTACTATCACGACCTCATGAACACGGACGGACGTTCAAAGCCCGCGCCGAAGGTCGAGAAGAAGATTGACATGAGCGGCAAGGACACGCGCAGCAAGGCGCTGACGTGGAAGAAGAACAGGAGGGCGCTGGTGGGTTGCGTGGACCCATCTGTTGTCGCGCCGTTCGCCGGCCCCCTTCCGTCTTTCAGTGTTTCTTCCGATAAGATTGTTGTGATGTTGGTCGCTTTGTTCAATCACACGTGCCGCTGGGTTGCCTGTTCTGCTGTGTCGCGTTTCCGTCCCTCAAGCGCGCATCGTCTTGAACCAGGCGTACTCGACTGTCGGCACGCCCGACTACATTGCGCCGGAGGTGTTCAAGCAGACGGGCTACACGAAGAGCTGCGACCTGTGGTCCCTCGGCTGCATCATGTACGAGATGCTTATCGGTTACCCGCCCTTTTGCTCGGACGTACCCCAAGACACATACCGCAAAATCATGGACTGGAAGCGCTGGCTCATCTTTCCGCCGGAGATTCCCATCAGCCACGAGGCGCAGGACCTCATCCAGAGGTGCGTGGAGCGTCTGTTGCGATTGTGCGTGCGTGCACGCAAATGCGGCTTTGTACCCTCGGATGCGAAGATTGTGTAGGCGCCTTGTGGATTCGCGGGGCACGAATTTTCGCGCGCGTGCTAGTCCACGAATCTCCCTTTAGTTACTGCGTGCCGCGACTTCCCTATCTCGCTCACTGTGGCCTCCCGCGCCTTCCTGTTCAGGCTAATCTGCGAGGCAGATCTCCGCATTGGGCAAGACGACCTCGACGACGTGAAGGCCCACCCGTTTTTCCGTGGCGTTGACTGGGAGCACATTCGCGACCAAACGCCGCCGATTGACCCCGGTGTGCGCTCCATCGACGACACGTCCAACTTTGACGAGTTCCCGGACCAGGCCGAGGAGGCCGGTGGGTGGCTGTAGTGCTCGTTGGAGGGCGGCAAAACGCGCACGATAACATTGTATGCTCAAGCGGCACGCACAGTACGAGCCCAATTGAACACCGACACACTTTTCTGTGTAGCAAAGCCCATGCCAGCTGTTTCTGCAACGTGGTTTTCTGCTCTTTTTTTCGTGCTTGAGAGGTGGTAGTTGCACGGCATTGCGTGACATTACCCATTGGTTGCCTTTTGCAGTATCTGCGGGCGCCGAGTACGAGACTGCGGCGCCGATGAAGGACCTCGCCTTCCTCAATTACACCTTCAAGCGCTTCGAGGGACTCACGCAGCGCGGCCACAAGCTCAACTCGCGACGATGAACGCGCGTCCGTTGCCGCCGAGGGAATCGCTTGCGCACTGTCTAGGTGGCGCACGCTCACGTGTTGTATGTGCGTGTGGGTGTTCACTGCGGCAAGTGCGACTGTGCCATGACCGCGTGTGGACGCGTTTCTTGGCGTATATGTGAAGAAGGAATCTCCAAACAACTCATGGAATCAGGCGATGGAAAGCTATAGACATGTGCAGTTAATAAGACAGACGCAAGCGAAACGCAAGCGATCACGCGCACCGCGCACACGCTTCACTTTGAGAGTGCAGCGCCCATCTCTTTCAGCATTGTCTCCGCCTGCGCGCACACTTCTCGCACAGTCATCGTCGCCCACGCCACCGCCTCCCTGTTCAACTCTATCGACCGCTC
This sequence comes from Pigoraptor vietnamica, assembly GCA_943704525.1. Lineage (NCBI taxonomy): Eukaryota > Filasterea > Ministeriida > Capsasporidae > Pigoraptor > Pigoraptor vietnamica. The sequence continues at coordinate 5,525 of CALSCQ010003212.1, read as the reverse complement.
GACCTTCGGCGCTTCAATGCCGATGGCACTCGCGATGCGAGAAACGTCCGCCACAAACGACGCCGTCCGCTCCGAGATCTCGTCCAACTGCAGCGCCGCCGCCCGCGACAGGACAATCACCGTCGCAAGGGATCCCGCCACACGGTCCACAGCCTGCTTTGCGGCGCGTGCGGCGTCGGCGTTTTGCCCGTGGCTCTGCTGCCGCTTCACCTCCCATGCGAGCACGCCAGACGTGCGCACGGGGGACGTCGTCTCGCCCGTCACGTGCTCTTCCTCGGTCACCCACGAGCTCTCCGCCTGCAGTGTGGCGCGCAGCTGCAGCAGTCCCTTGCGCTTCGCCGCCCCGACGAGCTGCGCGGGTGCCGCCTCCCCATCCGCGCCCAACAGCGCCGCAAAGGCAGAGACCGCGGAAAAGTGCTCCTCCCACGCGCTCGTCGGGCCCACGAGCGCCTGGCGCGCCGCCACGAACGCCTCGTCGTACTTTTGCATGCCGACATTTTCCATCGAGATTTTCTGCAGGCGGCGCACCATCTCTTCGCGGTGTGCGTCGGCGCCCTCTTCGCCCTCCGCCCCACCTTCGTCCCCTTCCTCCTCTTCTTCTTCGTCGTCATCCGTTTCGTAAGAGGACGAGTCTTCCTGCGCTGCGCTCTTCGCAGAGGGCGTGCGGACGTCCCCTGGGATGATGGCGATCGCGAGCAGGGAATTGAGCGCCTCCGTTCCCAATCGCGTCATGGCAAAACGCACGAATTGGTTCGAATCGATGAAGCCCTGTCCCTTGTCGTCGATGGCGGCCATGAGCGTGCGCGCGCTCTCGCGGGCCTCCTCCTGAGACGCGAAGGTTGTGCACGGTCACACACGCGCTAACGCACGAACACAGCACAAACACGCACGCACGCACACCCATTACTACACCACATACGCACCCGCGCATCTCCACAGGTGACAACTTTGCGCGCGCACGTGACAAGCTCACCTCGTCATCATCCGGCCGCACCGCCTCGATAATATCAACAAGGTCTGCCTCGCGCAAGCGGCCCTTATGGTCGGCATCGGCAACAAAAATGGAGAAAATTCCTGCAAAGAGTTGATCCGCAGAGGTGAGAGAGAGGGAAGGGAGGCTGTTGCAGTCGACCAGGACATGGATCCCCATCGCCTCCTACTGCTTCTTCCGCGAGAAGAGAGAGAGAGAAGGACAGGGAACGTCCATTGAACCCAGTGTGCCACCCACGCTGCAGCTTGCTCTGCATGTCGACGTGCTTCCACCACGCGCACATGCGGAGAAATTGCTGAAAGTCGACCTTTTGTTTTCTTTGGAAGTCGAATACCTGCACGGCAAGAGATGCCGGATCAGCCCAAATCATACACGTGTGTTCATCGACTCTACAGCGAGAGAAGAGAGAGGGGAGAGAGGCGAAGGGTCAGCTTATTCCTCGTGCGTTACCCATACTTCGGTGTGCACGCATCCTGTTCCTAGGTCAACTCCCCGTCCGTTCCGCTTGCAACTCACAGCAACACTCGGCATCAAATACTTGGACACACCCCGCCCCAACCCACAGAAACATAAACCCACGTCTTCTGCAAACGGACTTTCTTGAAACTCTGGCAATTGCATCACAGACACGTCGATGAAACCCTTTGCTTTCGTGTCGAGCTGGCGGAAACGGATGGCAAGCCGCTCGACCTCCAGATAAGTCACTGGAGCAGGGCGTGTGGGATGCAAGTAAGCGGTACGAACCACAACAGCACGCAGATAACAAAAAGACAACCCCTCGCACAATACGCGGTGCAGCGCAAAGCCTAAAGATGCGTTTCGCTGCGGTCGAGAGCGACACCCACGGTTTGCTGCGGCGGCCTGGCTGTCTATCCATTCCGGCGAGTCCTTAGAGGGCTGGCTTCCCATGCTGACGACCCCTCGCTTGGTAGGCCTCCTCTCCCGTCTCGATGCCTCTTCACCTTCGGTCGAACGCCAGCGTGTGCGCCGTTTCTTCGCTCCGCGCGCCGTCGGTATGGACTGGAATGCAGTGGACAGGCGCCGCTCCCGCCGTGCCAAAAATAGACTCTCGTGGACAGATATAGATGCGCAATGGCCCCCAACCCGAACAACGTGCGCTTTTTTTGTTTTGTTTTGTTTTCGCATCTCACGGCAGCGACGCGCCCCGCGAGCGTGCCCAGTCGATGAGCGTCCTCCAGTTCGCGTCCGTCTCAAGCACGGCCTCGCACCCGACGATAACCAGCAGGCTCATGGCGCGCGTGATGGCGACGTTAAAGCGCCGCTCGTTCCGCAAAAAACCCATCGACAGCCCCAGCGACTGCTCGCCCTCCTCGCAGTCTGGCGAACGCACAGTCGTGAGCAGAACGACGCGCGCTTCCCCGCCTTGGAACTGCTCGACGGACCCCACGCGTAGACCCGCGCGCACCCACGAGGCGAACTCTCCGCGCATCTTGGAGACCTGCTTGTAGTACGGCGAAATAACCGCAATGTCCTTCGGCTCGACAGGGGAACGGAAGCGACGCGACGTCGTGAGGTCCTCGATGATCCGCTTCACTTCGGCGATTTCCTCCACGTTGAAGAGCGACTTTGACCGTCCCTCGCGCTTGGCGACGCCCTGCACGTGGTGAAAGTGCACCGGGAAGCGGTGCCCCGGCTTAAATGCGAGGAGATCCTCATGCCTGTGGGACGCCCTCGCAATCAAATCGCCGCCGTAGAAGAGCTCCGAGGGCACGCGCACGAGGTCGGCGTGCGCCCTGTAGTTCTGTACGAGCTTGACGAAGTGCCCGCGCGCCTGCGTGAACGCCGGCGTCTCCATGAGGCGCTCGATCAACGACTTGGAAAGGCCCAGCGCGCCCGCGTGCTTGCACTGGACGACGGGGCCGAGCTGCTTGTGGTCCCCGGCGAGGATGATCTGCGTTTGCTGACTCGCGATGCCCGCGAGGCAGCAGAGAACTTCGGGCTCGTGCGCTTGAGCTGCCTCGTCCACGAAAACGTGCGTGAAGTGCCCCCGTGGCACGCCGAGCGAGTAGAGGGCTGCGGATGTCGACAGAGTTGTGACGACCACGGACTTGGAGCACACCTCGTTCAGCGTCGGCATGGGAAATCCTTGGCGGTTGCAGAAGGGGGTAGAACTCGCGCGGACGACATCCCTGTGCTCGGCCGATATCGCCGACAGCGGGCGCCCGCGAGCCTGCACCCGCAGGAACTGGACGTTGTCCGGCACGCGTTTCTTAAGTGCGAAGAGGAGGAGGTCGGCGGCAGAGTTGGACGGCGCGCACACAAGGATGCGTGGGTTGCGACGGAGTAGTCTCACGATGGCCTCGACTATCGTCGTCGTCTTGCCGGTGCCGGGGGGTCCGAACAGAAAGAACGGCGTCGTACGCGGTGCGCGCATTGCGAGTATGCAAGAAACGGCGGCGGCCTGCTCCGTGTTGAGCTGGCCTTGGGTGGACATCTCCCCCTCGGGGACGTTGTCGTCCGACTCGCCGGAGGGAAAGAGGCGCTGGAGCGTGCCGTCCTCGTCTGCGACGTCCACCGCCCTGTGACAGAGCAGCGTCGGCAGACGGTTGTGGAGGAAGCGCACGAACACTTTGGTCTCTTTTTCCTTGATTTGCTTGACGACGCTCGCGTGGAACGACAGGTAGACGCGCGTGCCTTCGATGTCGTGCACGTACCCCTCGTGCTCGTCGTCCCCTCCGTCCGGCATCCGCATGCGAACGGCGTTCCCGACCAGCACCGACGGCTTCTTGTCCGGCAGACCGGGGACAGTCAGGCACAGTATGTTGCCGTCCTTGCTGTCGAATGTCGCGTTCTCGTTGTCGTACTCCCGCATCGCTTGCATCTGCGCCAACTCTTCGAGGTCCAGCAGCGCATGCGCGCGCAGGGCGTAGTTTTCGAGCGCGTCGGGGGTGTTCTCCAGGATCGCGATCAGGGCGGCCCGGCCCGTTGGGTGGGGCCTGGGGCGGATCGTGATCTTGTTGACGAAGTCCGGCTTGTCGTCGCGAAGGGGCAACTCGCCTCTCGTCTTCGGTTCGGCGTCTTCGTCCACGAAGAACTGCTCGTCGGCCCGTTGCTGTCGTCGGCCGCGTCCTCCCCTTCCCTCCTGAGTCATCCACGCGAAATCGCCGCGGTTCTGGCGCGGTGGTACGGCAGAGTCTGGGGAGGTCAGCGTCCACTCGATGCTCCGCTGTAGACTTTCGCTGCTCTCGCCGACCTCGTAGATGACTGTGGCGCGTCGGGTACAGCCGGGCTTCGCCGAGCACGTGATCAAAACAGACCACATCGCCCACGGCATCAGAAAAGAGGGAGCGGGCGCATCGACATTCTCGAAAGCGAAAGCGCCGCCACCGCCACCGTTGTCGTTGTCGTCGTCGTCGAGGATGAGGGGGTAGCCCGCCGCGAGCGCCACGGGCTGGTTCGTCACGTTTTGGATGGTGAAAACGCACTTGGCGCCCGTCGACGTCATGATTGGTTCATCGTGGCCCTGCCTGGGCTCGAGCACGCATCCGCCGGCCTCGGGGATCGTGTCCATGTCGGCTTGCCTGCGGCTGTGCGAAGCGCCGTTGCGTGGCGCTGCTCCAGCGCCGTCCGCGCTTCGCGGTTGAGTGTTGTTGGGGCTGCCTGCTGTGCTCGCGGGGCAGGGCGCGTGACTTGCTCGTGGGGAAAGGTCAAGCTCGCGAACGATGACGAGGAAGCGGTCGCGCCCAGCGCGCTGCACGAAAGGTTGCAGGGACTGCGCCGCTATGCCTTCGCAGGCCGCGAAGAGTGTCCCGCTAAAGCCGTGCCCATTGTACGCCCTTCGCAGCACGTCCTTGTCGACTGGTTCGCGCGGTTCTATGTTGCGCGAAATGACGAGGTCCTCCACGGCACGTTTGAGGCGCAGAAAACGAGAGCGCTCGTCGTCTGGCTGCATTTCGCCACTCGACGTAACGCCAAGACGACTGCGTTTTCTTGCGTGTGTGTGTGTGTGCGTGAGTGCGTGTGTGTGTGTGTGTGTGTGCGTGTGTGTGTGTGTGTGTGGGGGGGGGGGGGGGGGGATGTGTAGGTGTGTATGGTGTATATGTGACGTGTGTCGTGTGTGCGTGCTTGAGACTCGTATTTGTGCGGACGCGCCTGTGCGTGATCCCGCTTGCGTTTTGGGCACCTGTACCATGAAAGTGCACTCTAGCAGGTAGCGAAAGCGAAAAACGCACATTTGCCGGGTGGTCAGGTGCTGCAAGTGCGTTGGACTAGGGCTCCAGCTGTGGGTGAATAAACACGTGTCAGGCTAACCGGATCACGTGAGCTGCGTTGAGTGCTCGTGTATCTGTAAAGTGCTCGGTGGTTGGTGACGTCGGTGGGATGTCAGGCGTGTGTCTGGACTGGGGCGCGATGGAATGTGTGGAATTTGAATCTGCGGTATTGGGTGCGGCGGGGAGCGGCCGGTGGCGTGCGTCAGTGGATAACCGTGACATGGCGGGACCTGCGGCAGTCATGGTCTATTGAGCGTTGCATTCATCCGTGAGTTTTGAAACGAGCGTGTGCGCGGGCATCG
>CALSCQ010003210.1:0-10433 GCA_943704525.1 Pigoraptor vietnamica | reverse complement strand
CACACACACACACACACACACACACACACACACACACACACACACACACACACACACACACACACACACACACACACACACACACACACACACACACACACACACACAAACGCGCAACATTCTCAGTATCTCGCACTTACCAAATCCTTGCCCAGGTGTATGTGACGGCTGCGGACAGCATCTACGCGAGCGCGATCCGCGGCGAACCACAGATCCAATTCTCCCCCGACTCCATCGCGGCGGCCGTCCTGCCACCCCCCGCGCCCTTCCCGCCCACCGCTGCAGTGACGAGAATACGCGCACTCTCCGACATCGCCGACGCCCTCGACCTTCGCGTGTGCGCAGCCCCTCTCCCCGACGCCATCTCGCTTCAGCGATGCCTCGCGTTGAAACACTCTCCTCCCGTCGACGACGAGGCCGCAGCGGCGGCTGCGATGGACCTCTTGCGCGCGGCGTGTGCGCTCGGCAGCCCCCTACACGCGGCGGCGGCCGCATGCTCCACGCCGGCGACGGACGACGTCATCGAGGCGCTGTCGGCGCACTACGGGCGGCACGTGACCGTCGGGACGTTCGTGAAGGTCGTCAACTACTTGCACGCGCGCGGACGCCTCTCGGCCAAGTGGTTTGCCGCTCACGTGACGCGGCCCATGGACGCCGTCGCTTCGGCCGCGACACGCGCGGACGCAGTCGAAGGCGAGGACGAGAGCGCGGACGCAGCGGCTGCCTTCTCGCCGAACCGCCACGCAGCCTTTCGAATGGCGCTCGCGTGCCACGCGGCGTTCGTCAAGGGGTTCGGGCTCATGATCTCCCCGGCGGACGATCACGTGACGAAGACCTTCAAGATGGCGTCCGTGATGTGCCCGCTGCGCATCATGCTGAGCACGAGCATGGCGAGGGCGTTCAACGTCGAGGCGCCGACGACGCTCGAGCTGTGGATTTTCAACAAGAGCGCGGCCGACCACCTCCCACGCCTCAGCGGAAATCTAACCGCGGAAGAGATGCGCCGTTGGGCCACCGACGCGCAGCGCGACGTCCAAATCCTCGACTCTTTCCTGTGGATACCGCACGGAGCGAAGCCAAATGGCCTCGCTGTGGCCGGCATAGTGGAGGGGACCGTCTGCGCGCGCGTCCCCAGCGACATGTGGGGCAATCGCATGAATCTCATCGCACTCGTCGTCGACTCGGCGCGGTGCACTCCCGTGAGCGTGCCTGTCTTGCTCTCGGACTTCGACGTCATGTGAGCAATTGCTCGGACATTGGCGTCTATTGTGAGCGAAAGTGACGCCGGATTTTCGAGTCTGTTCGCGGCTTTAGCAACGGAATGACCTAACTTTTCAGTGAGGTAACACGAGTAACAAAACTAAAAAATCGGCGCACCCAAAACTGTCTCGGTTGTTGAGGATCCCCTCTGGGCCGCTCCTATGTTGTTTGAACACATGCTTCATTATGCGATAACCAGCGGCCGAAGCAGTCCACGTGCAATTGCGACCGGAGCGCCACGGCAGCGTCACATGAACAGCTCGGTCTCGTCCACCTCCATCGACTCCAATGCGCCGTCGACGTCTTCGTCGGCGGACAACAAGGAGTCGTCGTCACTGCCGCTGACGTCATTGGCCGCGCCTTCCTCAAGGTCAATCCGGTGCGGGCAGTCCGTGAGCTGCGCAGTAATGAGAGGGATGAGTGATAAAGCGAACACAACGCACCCTCAACAGCGCACAACAGTTCACGCGGACAGCAGTCACTGGGGACGGTTGTGACAGCGACGGTTGTGACAGCGAGGATGCGCTCGACAGTTCCATCTCAGTGACTATAACACACAAACGCACGCTCAACAGCGCACAACAGTTCAACGGGACAGCAGTCAGTGGGCACACTTGTGACAGTGCACTACGAGGATCAGTTCCATCTCGGTGACTATACCACATAAACCCACCGTGTGCACCTCGTAGTCGTCCCTCGCATCAAACGCGGCACCGCACCGGCACGTGTGCCTGCGACTCGAGTTCGAGTGCGCGGGCGGCGAAGACGAGCCGTTCGAAGGCGCCGAGGGTGCCAGTGCATCCCCGATCAGCACGCTCGCGGGCGCACCGCTCAGCGGCTTAAGTTCCTGCGCATCAATCGGACGTAGCCAGTCGATTGCCGCCGCGTCAATGTTGTGCATCGCCTCGAGGTGGTACCCAAAGTCGCCCCTTCGCACGCCATCGCCGCACAGGTGGCACGCGACGTTGCGCTCGGCGCACATCCGACGGTGCTCTTCGACGGCGTGGCGCGCGACCGAGAGGTTGCAGTAGGGCATTCCGCAACGCACGGGGCGCCGAGGACACGCAGACACGCCCGCAGTTGATCCCGACGCAGTCCCAGAGCTGCTAGACGCCCCTGCGTCCATGCTCTGGTGGTCGTGGAGGGCCAGCTGCGACAGGCGCTCACCACACCAGTCGCACTCGAGAGCGGCGCCGTGGTGGACGAGCCGGTGCTTCTCGGCCGCCGACGCAGCCACGCACGTGCCGCAGTCGGCACAGCGGTGCGTGAAGCGGCGGCAGTTGCGCTCGTGCATGACCATCGTCAGCGCAGGAATGCGGCGACCGCAATTGCCGCACTCGGGGTCCGTCGCGCCACCAGCACTCGCGCCATCGGCCGCCGCCGACGAAGATGCCTCGTGGCCGCTCGAGGGCGAGTACTCCTCCACAGAGATCGTGAACATCGTCTCACCCTTAATCGCACCGACGGCAACGTACAGCGCGCGGCCCTCCTGGTGGAGAGGCGAATCGGCGGCGATCGACAGGACGGAAGCACCGGGCTCCTGCGCGCACCACACGTAGCACGAGCGCGAGGGACGCGCGACCGCCTGGCTCACGTACACGTCAGGGTCCCCACTGATGGGCTGCACACGAATCGTCACGCCCGCGGAACCGCGGGAAAGCGAAGGGATAACGAAGCGTGCGTAAGCTCCCTCTTCGCACGCGCCGTTCACCGGAGGCCGACCGGGCACGAGGACGCCGGGGAGGAGGTCCGGCGTGCAGTTGGCGGGCTCCGTCACGTCCGTCGTAATGTCCGTGTCGATGATCGAGACGGCGGCCTGGGGACGGCACTCCAGGACGCTCAGCGTGTGCCGATGTCCGTTGTAGTCGACCGAGAGGGTGGTCCCTGCCGTTAGCGTCTGGTAGTGGCCCATGCCGAGCTCAAGCAGCGTGTGCCGCTCGTCCTCGGGAATCGACAGCCACTCGTGCGACTGAGGCTGAAGGCGCACAAACACGCCCTTGGGGAGGGACACGTACGAAATTGTCACAGAGTCGCCGTCCGAAACGCCGAGCGACGCCATGGCGCTGTCCGGAAGATACACCGCGCCTTCCTCCGCGGTAAAGTCGAGGACGCCAACGTGCACTGCGGGCGCAAGCGCGCCGACAATGGGGTCCAAGGGTGCGTCGTTCGCGTTCATTGCCTTCACGCGGAACGCCTGCGCGCGTGAAACGTCAGCGATGAAAATGCCGCAGAGAGCCTCAAAAACAAAACAGATCTGGAAGAAAAACAGACTACTGAGACGACGAACGGGACGAAAAAACGGCACTGCATGTGAGAGACAGCAACGCCTCACCATTGGATAGGCGAGGTCCTTGTGCAGGGCCTCCATGAGCACCGACTGCGGCAGAATGCTCTTGTCACCCGCGTTGACATCCGCGCGCCCCACCGAAGACGCCGCAACAGCCCTCAGTGTCTTGGTGAGGCCCGACTTGCTCCCGTGGTAGTCGCACTCGCGGCTGGAACTGCGGGTCGCAGGTTCGATGCCGTGAGTGACCACACGAAACAAGAGGAACTTACAATAAGCGAAACTCGGAAAAGGCATTAACGCAAACGCCGGGCGGCACCGAAAGTGAAAGGTCGCGCACCTATCCGCGCCGTGATCATAAGGGCACCGGTCCCCGCTGAGGCAGTAACCCGACATGAAGTAACGGCAGGGGCCTGCAGACACATAGCATCAGCTTCACGCCTTATCAACAACGCAGACAAAGATGAAGTCGAAAATAGAGAACAGGGGTGAGCTGGAGGGTCCGAAACGTATATCGAGGGTCCAGATGCGTTTTAACACGTACCTCGGCGCTCGCGCTCCCGCTGGCGTGCGGCCTTCTTCTCCTTCTCGACTTGCGCTGCGTGCGGCGCATTTCGGTGCGAGGCGCAAGGCTTCGTGTTGACGCGGCAGCAGTCGCCGCAGAGGTGCCAACGGCATTTCTGAAAGATTAAGAAAGTGCGTCAGACCGATGCACGCACGAAGCACGCAACAGCAAAGTGACACGCCGAGACAACAAAATACAAAAGAACCACGGCACCCACCGAGCGCGCGGCGAGTGCTCGGCAGCCCACGCAGGGTGCATTGGTGAGTGCGCGCTTGAAGTGCGTCACTGTCATGACGACAACACTGCCGTCGGGGCGCGTTTCCACCGTCTCGATCGTCTCCGAGCTCGGCCGCCTGTTGTGCGTGATCACTGCGTGCACGTGCGCGACATATAAGCCATCGAAAAAGGAGAACAATGCCGTTCTTGCTCCGAGGAAATCGTTCGATACGCACGGAACAAACACACACGCGAGTAAACAATGCCACCAAACAGCAAGGAAACAGACGCAAACCACCACAAAAACAAAACGTACCCTTGCGCACGGCCTGCTCGCATGCGTCGTCGAGCGGCGCGAGCACTTCTCCCTTGGACACGTGACCGAGCGGCGAGTCCTTCGGCAACACAGCATCGAGCGCCTTGAGGTCGAGTTCTGACGAGCTGCGAACGAGCGTGCGTCGCGCGGCGAGATAGGCGTCCGCGGGGGTGCTCAGCTGGCGCACATAGGCACGGCCTGCACACACGCGAGTATGTGTAAGACAATGGGCCATTAACACTTGACGAATGAAGATAGCGTAACGAGTAATGTGTGAGAAGTAACGAGTAATGTGTGAGACGATAGGCTCAATAGCACTTGATGCAGGCAGATAGCGCAGAGTGACGCACTCGTGCATTATGGAAATATCACCCCCGGACTCCTTCGGCCCAAAATTATTTCACTCCTCCCCATACAATAACCCATACGAAACCGTCCCACAAAACAAGTCTACACCAATGACGCCAGTGACGGACACCCACGCTTCAACGGCGCCTCGCCCTTCCAAAAGTGCTTGATGGCCGACGCCGCTCGGTCGCGGTCAAAGAGGCTCGTGAAGCACAGCTGCCGCGCAGAGCATGAGAAAGTGCGCAAAGGAGAGGGACGACAACGCGACGGACAGTTGCACGTTACACATTGAAGATTCGAGAGAGAACGGCTCAATGTGCTCTTGCAGAGTCAGGAGGACAAGGGACGCTTGAAAGAGAGAGAGAGACGGTACAAAGTGGATAGGAAGGTGAAAACTGTGTGAAACGGGCCACGGAAGAGCCAAAACTTACCGCATTACTCTTCGTCGTGACCACCATGGTCGCACGAGAGCCCTCAGGGAACGAAATTTCCGCAATTTCGTCGTAAAAGACTTCCGTCTGCGCACGCGGAGGGTCACAGACACACTCTTGTTACACAAAGCCAAAACGGCAGCGCTGACGCGGGCCACATTAAACTGTAACACCGCCACACAGAATTCAACTGGGCAGAAAAACAAACACACGGAGACGAGTGGCAAGGCGCGTACCATGGGTCCGTCCGTCAAGGGATGGAACGACGCGCTCGCGTCGCCCACAAGCAGACGCCCCTGCATCACGCTGTCGAGGCGCGAGAGGGCGCAGAAAAACTCTGCGGCGCAATGTCACGAGGGTCAACACCAACACTGAAGACAACACCGTGTGCGCACTAATTTCAAGGAACAAGGGCCAAGGACTTGAATAATAAATATTAAAAAAATTGGTAAGGAGTTAAGCAGCAGAATACGAGTGAGGCGAGGGTTCGCACTCACCGCACTTTTGCGCCGTCCCTGCCATGGGCGAGAGACCCACGTGGACGAGGTGCTGGTGGCTCAAGTGGCGCTTGAGACTGGGCGGGCTGCGGCCAAGCGACTGAAAGGAGAAGGGGCGGTCAGAAAGAGCACATAACGGCGCATTTCAAAGGCATCGCAGACCGTCACACACATAGTTATCGTAGTATCACGCAATATTTTTAAGTGTAACACACCTGGACGAGCGCTGTGGGCCCAACGCCCCTCGAGGCCATCGCCTGCGCCATGGCGACGGCTCGAGACGCACTTCACGGGAGCTCGCGAAAACGAAGTCGATTGAGCTGCTCGACGTTATTATCGAAGAAAGAAATTGGCCAAGGGGACCGCGTGAACGCGCTCGCCCCAGGGTAATAATATAAATAATTTCTATATGATATAGGCGCGCATAGATCATGTCATTACGGGACGGTAAAGTATTTCTGCGAGGGAGAGCACACGACGGAGCGCAGAAAAAAAAAAAGGGACTTGACTCCAACGCAATTAGAACGTGTGAGAGCGATGGACGGGTTGTCAGTCACCACAGCGAAGGAATACCCCGATCGGAGAATAGAGGCTGAAAGCGACACTTTTGGGCAAACAAGTGCTGTTGCGATCGCTAACGTACACGGGAGCTCATACAAGAGCATGTTTGAACACAATCGAGGAAAGATTTTTTGTCTTGGTGTGCGTGCGTGTGTGTGCGTGTGTGTGTGTGTGTGTGTGTGTGTGAGGCCTGTCATTGCAACAGAGAGGACCTCATCATCACAAAATTCGCAGCCAGGGTGGCTCACCAGGGCAATTATATTGCGTTGGGTGGGAAATTGATGCCAAAAATGGGGAGAAATCTCAATTTAACTTTGTGGAGCAACATTTGCTGCATTCCGATTGGTCCTTCAAAATGCGCGCGTGATTTTATATTGAAATTTTGGTCGAATTTTGTGCTCAAATCAGTAGAAAATCTCAAATTGTCGATGTGGAGCGTTTTTCTGATTGGTGAGTTTGCGTTCGCAGCCACAGAATGAACGTAATAATATGCATTTCATACATTTTTCATAGTCGAATAAATATATTCGCAAAAGGCGTCATCAATGACGCGTCATCGTTTTTTCCGAATTTTCGCCAGACAAGGTTACCTCATGGGTAACAGGCTCACACGGCCGTCGTGCGAGTGCATCGTGGCAAGGAAAGCGGAGCATTAGTCCAGAATAAGTTGAGTAGCAGTCGTGATTCAATACCAGCGTCACGACACCGAAATGGAACCGTAACTGGACGCTCGCGCAGACTCCTCACGCGACAAGGCGCCGCCGCGCAACTCGCTCTCAGCGCCCGTCGGCGAGCGACCGGATTCGAAGCCCGGAATGCTCACACACGACACGACACTCGCCTCCTTTCGCATTACGGACCGCCGGCGCGACCCGCCGTGTTCTGTGTGACTCTCAAATGGCCCCGAATTCACTCCGTCCGCGGTGCTTTCAGCGACAGTTGCCGCCTCATCGTCGATGCGGAGCGTTTCGGGCGCATCCGGTGCTTTGGGTTCCGCGACCCCTTCGTCAACGACATCGTCTGTCACGTGATCGCCTGAGTGCGACGCGCAGCGGCCCGTCACGGCGAGAGCGATGGCAGCCAATATGAGTGCGCTCCACCCTCCGAACAGCGTGCCGAGAACGGCACGTGAGCTTAGGTCGGACTCGTCCACCTCGTCCGAGACAATGGCGACGACGCCGAGCCACACGATGCCGACGAGAAAGACGGATCGCAGGTGGTTAAGGGGCGCGTACGAGCACGGCCGCATGCGCAGGTTCGTGAGGAGCAGCGCGAGGACGATTGCGAGGGCGATGGGAAAGGCGGAAGACGGGACCTTGACGAGAACGGCCGCGATGACGAAGACGTTCTTCAGCGTGCGCTCGATGCACGCAAAGCGCGGCGAAAAGCGGACCTCGACGCGTTCCGAGCTGAGAAGAACGGCGGAGTCGCAGGCGTCAATTGGCAGCCGCACGCGCGTCCATGAATGAGACACATAGATCCCATAACACGCACGCCGGTTAGGTCCTGTGGTAAACGCACATCACTCAAGAGGATGGGTCCAACAGCAATCGCCAGTGAACGAGGTATATGTCCCATATCACGCACGCACGCACCTAATGTCTCCCTTGTACGAGGCGACGAAAATGGCCGTTCCCGAATAGAACAGCAGCGAGAGGAACGCGTAGATGGCGAGTGGCACGTGCTTGGCGGACCAGCACTGAATGTGCGTGTCCTGCCGAATGACAACCGCGTAACTGCGCGAGGGAGAGTGTGTGTGTGTATGTGTGCATGCGCGAACGCGTGTGTATGGGAGGGAGACATTTAGAGAGAAGGGCCAACCACCACAAACAGGAGGAACATGCGGACGTCAAGATATCATTACGACAGTTGTGCCGGGATACCCACTCGAGCGAATCGCCGACGCAGTCCAACGCCCCCAGCAGCGTCGACGTCACGGTGATGTAGAGCGTTCCCGAGAGAAAAGAGAAGACGAGCGGGGAGAGGGGGTGGCCGAGGGGCAGTGCGAGGACGATGAACGCGCCCAACAGCGCCGAGTAGACGAGTACTATCCCCACGGAGATCCAGAAGAACACGAGGAATTGCGTGCCGTTCTCCACCGACCCATGCCGAAAGAGAAACGCGCCAAAGATGTCGCGGAATGCGGCGCTGATGCGAGCTGGAGTGGGCGACAGAGTGTGTGTCAATGCACGTGCGCGAAGGCGTAAGGGAAGCGTACTGACTGAGATGAACCGCGCAACAACAAGGGCACGCACAAAACAGACGAACTTTGTCCCGTTTCCCGGGACTGACTGACACACACACACACACACACACACACACACACACACGCACGCACGCACACACACACATACTGGCATTGAGATTGATGCATTAAACTCACTCGACGAGAAGAAGGGGGCGCCAAACTGGAACAGCTCGAACAACACCGACAGCGACGGCAGCAGATTGAAGAACGACACGCGCGGGCGCCGGCGCAGTCTTCGCACTGCCTTCAAGTCCGGACGCAAAAAGGCGTAGAAGACAGTCAAGCACTGCGCAATGATGAGCGTGCCCAGGAAGAGGGAGATGGCCGACCGTGACACGTCCAGCACGCGCTTCGTGTGGAAGACGGTGTTGAGCTTGCCCGAGTGAGAGAACGAGAGGGGGATGGCGAGCGAGAGTGACAGGAGTGCGACAAAGACAGACGTGCCGGCGACCCACGCGCCGCGCGAGACCTCCTTTTTCCAGTTGTCCGTGTTGACACCCTGCATTTGCGCATCATTAGAAGTGCAGACTAACGAGACACGACTTTAAGTGGGACTAGGGTGTCTCTACGCGCGTGCTGGTGAATGATGGGAAAACACACTGTCACTCGCGCGCGCGTGTGTGTGTTTGTGGATGTGGGTGTGCGGGTGAAGTGGACTTCGTGCGCACTCGCTTGTGTGCGTGTGTCTCACAGCGGTCGCATGGGAGCACTCACCCTTCGCTCCACGGCCGACTGGAGCAGCACAGCGAAGCAGAACGGGACGTACACGACGGCGCTCGCAACAGCGCCAACGGCCACACGCAGCATGCCCATCGGCGACATGTGATTTGTGCCCTCGTCCTCTCCCGTTGTGCGCGAGGCATCGTTAATCGGCTGAGATTCGCCGGCGTTGTCATTGGTTGAAAGCTCGCTTACGCGGACGTCCATTATTCTCACGAGAACTGACCGTGCGCCCTCTGCGCACAGTTCTACCGCATTCTCTCAAACAAAAACACGAACAAGTGTGGAGTGGGTCTGCAGAAGCGCGTAGGTACTTGTCGCGTATTGGGGGTGGGTGGGTGGTGAGTCTCAGCATGTGTCGTCGTTTGTGCCTCCGGTGTGCGCAGTGTGTGCGTGCGTGTGTGTGCGCAGTGTGTGTGTATGTGTGTGTGTATTCGTGTGCCGCGAGTGCGGCTTCGGCGTGAGTCGGAGCATTGATGACACATCTGTCCAGACACACCGGCTGTTTCACACGGTGTTCTTCTTTTCCTCCTTTCTTGCATTGAGAATTCATTGTGCAGACTGAAATTGACTGAAACCGAGCAATAGACATACGCACGCAACGCCAGCGCTGCCCGCACACGCGCACTGCACGCGAAAAAACCAATACGAAACAAAAAAGGAAGTTGCAAGTACTGTCGACGAATGCCGTCACACGAGCGTCAACGACAAGGACGAGTTGACCGGCGCTGCCGTCACTCACGCAACGAGCGAAGCGCCCGGTCCCATCGTGTGTCCCGGCACAAACGTCGAGTTGTTGCCCATGGCGGAGCGGGGGCGGTCGGGTGCGCGGCCGTTCGCACGGTGTGGCGCGACCACCGGCGCACCCGTCGCGGACATCTGAATAGCCACAATTTCGCCGTTTCCCGCCGAGCGGCGAATGCTGCGCGAGAGCTCGGCCTTGGCGAGTATTTGCTTGCGGACGTCTGCGCGGCAAAGAAGGGGGGG
>CALSCQ010003209.1:0-10000 GCA_943704525.1 Pigoraptor vietnamica | reverse complement strand
CACGACGGTGCGCGGGCCTGCGAGCGCCCCGACTGTGTCTGCGAGCGCGCGCACGTTGTAGTCGCTGTTGGGCCCATTCGGGTCCGAGTAGACGCAATCGGCGAGGATGATGTAGTCGGGCGGGGGGTCGCGCAGCAGGGCGACCGTCGCGTCGTCCGCGCCCCACTTGAGCGCGCACACGTTGGCGCTGTTGCGATAGGGCGATGACTTAGGCATAGGGACGACTCCAGTCGCGCGTATTACAGAAGTAAGCTCTATCGCACGCCACGCACAGCATGCTCCAAAGTGCGGGCCACGCACCGTTCCCCCAAATTCTGTTGCACGTTCTTCCGGAGGAGGGGAAGGACTTCTTCCACGTCCGTCAGTGTCACGTGCGCCCCCATCAGTCCGGCGAGAATGCCCACGAGGCCGCAGCCAGCCCCTAGCTCAATGCAACTGCGCGCACAACGTGGTCACGGGCCAGACATTGTCAATAGATTTAGAACCCACAAAAAAGTCTACCTTGAGGCTGAGAAGCGCACGCACCGGGTGCCGACAAAGGTGTGCGGGGGTAGTGCGTCGAAATAGCGGCCCATCACGACCGCGGCGTCCCACAAGTAACTCCCAAACTCGTCCGAATGGGGCTCCTGAGCGAGCACGACGGTGTGCGCGCCAAACGTAAACTCCACACGGTCAGCAGCCTGCGTCGCACGAATGTGACACGGGATTAACCGCAGTCGCACTAAGTGTGTCCAGCAGTCATTAACTAACCTGCATGGACCAGCGGTCGAGGCGCTCCAGTTCGCGGGTGAAGGGCTTTCCATCCTCCCACCCAAACACCCGCAAGAGGGCCATGTTGCCGTTAGGACAGAAGTGAGCGAGGGTTCCAATTCTCTGTACCCAACAACCTGAAGGCCGGGTTCTATGTGCGATGTAACAAAGAGTGTTACTCATATCACGTGTCGCACGAGTTCGTCTCCAAGCAGTGTATCATTGGCAGATCGATCGGTTTCGAATGATTTTCTCAATACATATCAGTTTAGTGCACTCGGTAGGAAGTAACATGTCCATCTTAGGTCCGGTCGGATTCAGCTCTGAAGTGCGACTGAGGCGAGGCTGCTGAGCTGCCTCTCGCGGACTTTTTCACTGCGGACGATTACGCAACGCACAATGTGCTAGCGTTCTCACGAAGACGGTCGTTTGAGCGCATCTCACTGTTGTCTGTGAGCACAGAATTCGTCCGACATGGGGTGCGGGGCCAGCCGCTCAAAACACGAGACCGAAACGGTCGTCGTGCCGCCTCCGAAGGTCGCTGCTGCACCCGCCCCCACTGCGAGCGTGGCAAAGAACGCCGTTGCACCGGCTGCGACACCGGCGGCTGCGCCTGCGCCAGATGTCGCTGCCACAAGCCCCGCGGAGCATGCGGCGGTGGCCGCTGCGAAGGGCGAGGCCAAGGAAGCCCCAAGCTCCCCGGGTGGCGACCGACTGCCTGGCATACCGGCCAAGAAGAACAAGGTGCGCCACGCGCGTGCTGTGCACCCGCGGGAGTCCTGTGTTTTTGCTATCTAACACGTGGCGGTGGAATGCTATCTGGCGTTATTTGGCGGGGAAGGAGGGCGATTGTAGGCTGCTCGCACCTGATCGATAGAGACGCCGAGAATTGATAGAACTGCACGACTGTACCTTGTGACAAGAGAAGGGGAAGCAACTGAGTGCCTGGATGTGTGAATTTGCTGAGTTTGGAAGTTGGATTTGGGGTGTTGAGCTAAGTGAGGGCACAGTTCTGCTGGTCAACCGACGTAACACGCGAGGCACATGCACGCGCAGGCGGCAAATGTGGCCAGCGAGGAGCTCGTGTGGAGCGCCCGCCGTGGCTCCATGATATCCCAATCGGAGGCGGAGGCGGACGAGGTCATTGCAAAGCAGGCGGCAAACACATTCCGCGACGGCACACGCAGCGTCCACGACCTCAGGGGCCTGGGGTCGAAGCCGTCGTCGCGCCCCGGCTCCATGCAGGACCTCTCGAAGATCGCCAGCCCAGGGAACCCGCGGCCGGCTGCCAAGCGTACAACAGGGTTGGCATCGGAGATTCTCGTGTAGCATCAGTTGGGCCAATTTGCTTTCCTCACTCTGTCAATACTGCATATTTCGCGTGCGCTGCGTGCCTGCATTACACTTACGGAATATCAGTCGCGCGGCCGTGCGTTTGCATCCCTGTCCCGACACGTGTTGTGCGAGTACCGCCGCACGCCGAACCGGCTGGTGACCGAGTAAGTCAGGGCCGAGTGACTAGAACCGCTGATTACGGCGCCCTGTCCCCCGCCGGACCACAGCTGCTTCAGCATTGTGAGTGTGGCTTGTGACCACTGAACCGCCACTGTGGCGTCCACTGCCCCACTCCTTGACTGACGTGGTTTGCATTCCGAGGGAGGGGCGCCTGGGCCTTCTCAGTGTGCTATCCTTAGAATGGCCCGCACGTGCCGCTCAGTGCCGGCACTGGCACTACTGAGGCTGACAGTGCAAGGCTGCAGGGGCCGTATTAATCAGTACCGGCCTTGCCGGCAAGCCGAGGCTGCCGTGGCCAGCAAGGGTACTGATCCCTAGGCCTCGCTGGGCAGCAGCTGGCTGGCTACAGGGGTACTAATAATACCCCTGGGCTCAGCGGTGGCTCCCAGGCAGCCGCGGCCGGACGACGGGTGGCTAGACTACAGGGGTACTAATCTCAGCTGATTTGTACCCCTGGCTAGACTACTCCGTCAGTAAATCCAAGCGAGATTGCGAAGTCCTATAAGCGCCCTTGGAATCAACGAGCAAGCCGTGTGTCCAGACACGCCCATTGCACGCGCTCGATTTACAAACTCCATTTCCCACGCACTGCACCGCGAGTGCTTTTTTTGCTTTCCTTCTTGTCGTCTTAGTCGTCTCTCGCCACACTCGCTGTGATGGCTGTCGCTTGAGTTATCGCCGCTTTGGACGGGGGAGAGGTGCGCCTGAGAATTCCCCGCGCAATGTACCGGTCCGCAGTGCCTTGCGACATGCGACGGCGCGTGAGTATCCTCGCGGCGGCGCTTTTCGCCGGGTGTATTTTGAGTGCCGTTCGCCCGGTCGCCGCAGCCCAGGACGGCGCGACTGTCGTTTTGGATGCGTCTGTGTGGGTGAGCAGTGCCGATGGGCCTGCCCCCCTGCAGCGCGCGCTGGACGCCATTGCTGCGCGCCTCGTGCTCGGAGCGCCCATGCACGTGACACTTCGTGGCGAGTTTGTCTGGACCGGCAATGTCACTTCGGCGGGGCTGCGCGTGGGCGCCGGCGCCGCGCTGTCGTTGGCTTCGGACGGGAGCGCGCGTGTCACGTGCGACTTTGACGTGCCCATCCAAGCCACTCTTCCCATTATTGACGTCTCGCGCGGTGGGTCACTGGTCCTCCAGGGTCTCCACTTTGCCGAGTGCGGTGCTGCCGTGGCGCACGTGGGCGATGGCGCGCGCGTGAATGTGTCGGCGTGCGCGTTTGAATCGGTGCTCTGTGCGGCGGCACCCGCTGGTGCAGAGACGGCCCTTTTCCTTGCGACTGGTAACGCGTCCATCAATAACTCGACCTTTCGCTGGTGTGACGAAGAGTCTGTGAGCGAGCTGCAACAGTCGCTTGCGCTCGCGGGGGCGCCGGCGGTGGTGCTGGCGGTGGACAGTAACGCCCTGGTCGACGCAACGGCGTGCGTCTTCCGCGGCGTGCGCGTCGCGTCCCTCTCGGGCCAATCGCGCCTGTCGCTTGCGAGTACCGATGCCAGCCGCTGTCCGGACACCTGCGCCAGACTCGACGGCGGCGCGGGGCTCACTGTCGCCGCGTCCACTCTGGGAGGTACGCGGGCGGCCATTGCTGCCGCCGGCGCATCGTCTGTTGTGCTGTCTGACGTCGAGTTCACGGGGAGTGCCGATGTGGCCCCTCTCGCGCCAACGGGCGTGCTGCTCGCCGGTCAGTCGTCGCTCGCAGCGGAGGGCGCGTTACTTTCCGTCGCAAACATGAGCGGGCTTGTTGTGGCCGGTGCATCGTCGACCGTCTCCCTTGTGCGCGCGTCCATCACGGTAGATGGCTGTGACTTTGTTCTCCGTACCACGGACAATGCCACGGCTGTGATGCAGGACGCGTCCGTCGCTGCGGCCGTCGCGTGGGACGCCGTGGTCGCCGTGGACGGTGCGGCGGCGCTCACGCTGTCCCGCGTGCTGCTGAGTGCTTCCGACGGCCGCCTTGTGCGGAGCGCGGGCACTGCGCGCACGCACGCAGACAATGCGACCGTTGTCGTCGGCGCTGCCAGCATCAGTGCATGGATCATGGCCGACGAGTCCCAGTCAACCCTCGCCGACGTGCAGGTCACGTGCGCGGCGCCCTCGCCCATTGAGGATTTGGTGATGACAACCAACGACGAACCGACACACGCGTTTGCCCTCTCCGGCCAGGCGAGCCTGTTTGCGACTCGGCTGTCTGTGCGCACGTGTGCGGGGACGCTGTATGCGCGCGACGCGGCGCAGGCTCGCATCCATGGCGGAGCGTTTGTTGGGAATGCCCCGCAGATTCTCGGTCTGGACCTAGTAAGTTACTTCGACCCCGCCCTCGACGGCGCGGTTGTGGCGCGCGGTGGCCTCTTCCTCATCGACAACAACGCGACGCTCGAGGCGCACGACTGTGTCAGCAACGCCACCGCACGCGCCGCCCAGGGGGGAATCGCGGCCGTCGTTGGGCGCGGGAGGGCGGTGCTCTCGCGGTGGACGGTCGACTACGCCGGCTCGTGCGAGTGCGGCGGCGGAGCGCTGTACGTAGCCTGTTCGGCAAACGTAACCGTGCGCTCCATGTCCGCCGACCACCTGCACTCGATATGCGCATACAGCAGCCAGTCTGACGGGGGACGGGGCTCTCTAGCGTGGGTGACCGGGAACGCGGTGCTCGACGCGGACGACGTCCATGTTGCCCGCACCCGCGCGATGCATGGTGGGCTCGTGTATGCCGTTGAAGGGGCCAACGTTCGCCTGCGCAACATTCGCGTGGATCGTGCTGACGTGACCGACACGGGTGCCATCGTGTATGCGTCTTCTAGCGCGTCGGTGTCGCTTTCCGACGCGTGGGTCGGACGCGCCTTTGCCGCCGTGGAAGGGGGCCTTGTCTTTGCCAGCGGCTTCGCAACGGTAACGGCGACTCGCGCGAGCGTGGATTTTGTGCAGACCTTCCGCGGGTCACTTGTTTCGTCGGAATCGTTTTCATCGGTCGACGTGCGTGACCTCAGCGTCGGCGAATCGGTGTGCGACTGGAACGACCTGTACATTCCGGGGGGGCTTGCCGAATTGGACGATCCGGTCTCCGTGCGAAGGTGGCTCCTCTCCGTTTTCAAGATTAATAAGGCCGCCGACATCGCCATCGTCAGCGGCTGTGCCGTGTCCGCGCGGCTGCGGTCGTCGGTGGCGCTGGCAAACATCGCTGTCGGCAACACGGTCACGGACTTTGCCGCCGCCGTTTATTCCATGAACGCCGCGAGCATTGCTGCGCGGAACGTTTCCTTCGCACTCGTGGCCTCAACGGGGGCCGGGGCCGTCATACGCGCGCAGGGCAGTTCGGACGTCACCGTTGCCGGTCTCCGCGTGGATGTTGCAAGCGCAACTGAGCGCGGGGGCGTCGTGTACGCTGACGGCACGGCATCGGTGACGATATCGAACTTTGCGTTGCGCAACGCAAGCGCTCGCCTGCACGGCGGGACGTTCTTTGTGGGCGACCATGCCACGCTGACGGCGGCGCATGGCATTGTTTGGCGCACGTCTGCGCGCTTCGGTGGTGCCGCGTGCGTCTCTGGCAGCGGTCGCATGGCCCTCTCTGAAGTTGCTCTCTTTAACGGAAGAGCGCGCTTGGGCGGCTTCCTATACGGGCTCGATGACGCGTCCGTTGACCTGCAGGCTGTTGCCTTGGAGAACGGCACCGCCTTGCTTGAGGGTGGATGTGTGGCACTGGACAACTCCGCGTCGATCGTTTCAAACGGCGTGCGCATGACCTCCTGCTCCGCGGGTACATCGGGCGGGGCTGTCGCGGCGCGTGGACTTGCAAGCGCGTCGATGGCGTCTGTCGTCGTCAACCAATCGCGCGCTTCGCTGCGAGGCGGTGCGCTGGCGGCTATGGAGAGCGCGTCGTTGTCCCTTGTGGATTGGGATTCTAACGATGCGTCGGCAGGGCTCGACGGCGGCGTTGCGATTGTGGGCGATGGTGCGACCGTCTCGATAAACGGATTGGGAACTGCCAATTCGCTTGCGCGCGGCGGAAATGGGGGCTGGATTGCTGTTTTTGGCGGCGCCGTCCTCTCTGTCGCCAATGCAACCGCTAGCAACGCAAGTGCGCCCCAGGGTGTTGGCGGGGCTCTCGCGGTTTCCGATCGAAGCACGGCGATCCTTAGTGACGTGTCCTTTGTCGCTGTCCGCAGCGCAATTGCCGGTGGATTTTACCACCAGGACGGCGCCTCGTTCGGGTCGTTGTCGCGCGCGTTGGTAAGCGACGCGAAAAGCAATGTTGCGCCCGGCGTGTGCGTGCGCGGTGCGGCGAAGCTGGCCATCGTCGATCTTTCTATTGAGTATGCGCGGATGCCAGATGGCGTGGGCGACGGGTGGCTGTCGGCGCCGGGGGATTCCCTTGTGAGCTACGAGCGCGTCACGACCACGAATTGCAGCGAGGCCTTCGCTGCGCCGCCCATGTCACCCTTTTTCGACGTCTTTGACGTCTTCGACCGCCTGGTACCAGTAGTCCTTGGCCCCGGTGTGGTGTGGAACGCCCTCAACGCCGTCTACTCCTTTAACGCTGTTAACCTCGCTGAAGTCATGCCGCTCATTCAAAGCGGACACGGATTCTTCGCTCCCACGAAACCTTTCGCCGTCCTGTCAATGCTGCGGTCGTTCGAGGTGCACACGGATTTGCCCTTTGGAGTTTGGCATTTCACGTGTGAGGAGGTCGTGCTGAGCGTCGGCGGTCGGGCTCTCTTGGGTGCCGCGGACATTGCCACTCTGCAGCTCACCGTGCGGTCGACGGGAAAGGCGTTCTTGACGGGCCTCTCCGTCCAGAACGGAGCCGTTGCCGTGAGCGGTGCTCTGCACGTCCGAGATAGCATGTTTTCGGACGTCAGTTTCACACTTGACGGTAGTGCTACTCTGTATTGTGAGCAGTGCTATTTCGGAGACTTAAACGGTAGCGACGGGCCGCGGAAGGGTCCGGCGATCGTCCTATCAGCGAATGCGTACGCTCGCCTCTACGGCCTTACGGTATGGAGTTACTTCTCGCCGAGTCCGTGTGGCGGCTTTGCGGTGCTGCGCGACTCTGCGACCTTGCTCGTGCGGGACGGAGCGGTGTCTGCCGTGTCGTCGGCTGGCGACGGAGGTTTCGTATGCTTGCTCGATTCTGGGGCCTCGGGTCGCTTGAGTGCTCGTGTTCAGCTGGAAAATGTCATTGTCGTACGTTCCATCTCTGCGGCGGGCGGCGGACTGCTGAGTGTGCAAGGTTACTCGGTCGCCGTTCTGCGCAACTGCGACGTGGGCGAGACGTCGTCTAGGCTGTCCGGTGGCTTTGCGGTTGTCTCGGGCAGCGCGTCTCTTCTCGTCGAAGACTGCAGCGTCGGAGAAACGACGGCGAATGCCAAGGGAGGCTTTGTCGTTGCCACGACAGCCGCCATTGTGGAGGTGACGCGCTCGAGCATTAGCAGTTGCACAGCGGGCATCAGCGGCGGCCTTGCGACCCTAATTCCGAGCGAGGACGGAGAGCATAGCCCGAAGATGACGGTGCGGAACACCACAGTATCACTCTCGTGGGCATTTGGGGACGGCGGCGTCATTTACACGCTTGGCAGCATCATCGATGTGTACGATTCGACGTTTGACGTCGCCAATGCGAGTGGGTACGGCGCTGTGCTTTCCACGACCGGGGAATGGCCTTCGTATGTACGGTTCGAGCGCACCCATTTCGGCTCTGCGAAATGCGAAGAGCGAGGCGGCCTCCTCTACGTGGTGGACCGGTCTGATGTGCAGCTGGACTCATGCGTGATTGGGAGCAGTGGAGCCGGAAGGGACGGTGGCGTCTTCTTCTTGGATGGCGGCCGAGTGTCGTTGGTCGACTCCGTGTTCGGGACTTGTACTGCGTCTCACGGCAGCGGAGGCGCCTTTTTCGCACTCAGCGGCGAGGTCTCTATAGTGCGTTCCAACTTTGAGATTGCGCGCGCGTCTCTCGGCGGCGGGTTTGCGTCATTTGCATCCCGAAGTGTAGGGCACGTCCGCGACGCATCCATCACTGAAGCGGTGTCGCTTCTTGCTGACGGGGGCGCGTTTCACCTTGTCGATCAGTCGTCCGTGTCTCTCTCCGGAGTGGAAGTGCTGCGGGCAAACGCGACGGGATCGGGGGGATTCCTGCTCGCGGAGGACCACGCCGTGGCTTTTTTGGACGGCGTCGGTGTGGGGATTGCGACCGCGAGCGGCGGAGGGGGAGGCGCAATCGCCCTTGCCGGCGCAACAAGAGTGTCCATCTCGAATTCGAGAGTTGGAAGCGCGACGGCAGTTGGGCAGGGGGGCGCCTTACTTGTGGGCGGCAGCGCTTCGGCCGTTTTGTCGAACGTGACCGTTTCGCGTTCGCAGTCGGGGACTGAAGGCGGCGTTATTGCGGCAGTTCTCCTGGGCAGGGTGACGCTCGCGAACAGCACATTGACGCGCGCGCGTGCGGGTGGACGCGGCGGTGCCGTCTATCTCGGCGGTGCTTCGCGCATATCTGCGTTTGATTCCGATGTTATGGACGTCTTCGGTGCACAGGGAGGCTTTCTCTTCGTCGACGGCGACTCGTCCGCGGACGTCCGCCGCATGAACGTCACCCGGGCTGCGGCTGGCACCGACGGCGGTTGCTTTTGTGCCGCCGGGAAGGCGCTCGGCATCTCTGGCGGCGCCTACCGTGCGTGCGTGGCGGGCGCGGGCGGGTATGGGCAAGGGGGCTTCCTGAACCTGTTATCCGCCGATTCATCGAGTGTGGCTGTTGAGAACGTCGAGCTCGTTTCGCCGTCGGCATCGTGGGCTCCCGGGGTATTCTCTCGCGATCGACTGAACGCAAGCGCGCACTTTTTCTCGAACGCTTCGTCGTACGACAGCGCGTCCGCGTTTTCCACTTCGGCCGTGAAATTGGTCGTGTCGTCGGGGTCGATGAACCTCGCGTCCTTCGCGCTCGTCGACCTCGGTCTCGTTGCGCCCGGTTCGCTGATACCATCGTTTCGCGTGTCGATGTTTGACGCGTACGAAAAGTTGGCGCGGGATCCGCCGTCGGCCGCGCGCTCCTTACGGCTGGTATCGACGAATGACGACTGCGTGCTGACCGGCGACGTAACGCGAACGTTTTCTGAGGCGTCCCCGGTGTCCTTTGTTGGCGTGCGCGTGTCGGCCAGGCGCGTGCCAGTCGCCTGCGTTCTGTCCTTTGTTAGTGACGGTGCTGGTAACGATACCGCCACGCGGGCGTTGCTGAGCTCTGCGTCCGTTTCAGTCACGCTTCGCCCGTGTGACGGCGGCGAATCACTAGCGCCAAGCGATGGCGGCGGGTACGCATGCGTCAGCGGGAAATCGTCCAACGCGACCACGATCATCGCCATCGTGGTGCCGCTGGTCGTTGTGCTTCTTGTCGTGTGCGGGCTCGCCTTCTTCTTTGTCGCGCGTTCGAGGAGTCGGTGGAACGTAAAGCAGATTGAAGATTTTGCGCGGCACATGGAGGCTGCGCAACCCGGCCTTGCCCGCTTTGAAGTGCCGCGAGAATCCGTCGACCTCGGTGATGTTCTTGGGGAGGGCGCGTTCGGCGTCGTGTACCGTGCTCAGGTGTGAGGCTGCCTTGCTCGCGAGCCCGTTGTGCGCGCGGTCCCAGCACACGCAGCTAGTGCCAATCCGTACGTGATGAACTGCTGATTATTCTGGGGTCCGCCGATCCTTTTCGTTTTTTTTTTTTTATTTTTTGTTTTTTTTTTTTTTTTTTTTTTTTTTTTTTTTTTTTT
>CALSCQ010003206.1:0-21753 GCA_943704525.1 Pigoraptor vietnamica | reverse complement strand
ACACACACACACACACACACACACACACACACACACACACACACACACACACACACACACACACACACACACACACACACACGCACAAACACACACACACCATGCAGCGCCCGACGGCACCGTGACTGCCCAGCAAGGCGCCTACATCTTCTGGTTCTTCACATTTTCGCATGAGCTATCGCACAATTTCGTGTCGCCCCATGATCAGGTGAGGTCCCACGCACCATGTCTCTCCATGAACTGCTGCAGCGTGTGCGTCTGCAAGGTTTTCTCGGCCACTCCTCGTCACTGCCATGCACTGCCGCGTGTGCGTGTGCGAGGTGTTGCGAGGTGTTGCGAGGTGGCCCTCGGCCCACTCCTCGTCGCCGCTGTGCGCTTTGACCGTTTGAGGCCACCAATCTCATCGAGAACGTCCAGGTTTTCGCCTCGTATTTCAAGTCGTATTCCGAGCGCTATCTCCCGCGCTTTGTCGCGGCGATGGCTGCGCTCGGCCTTCCCATCGACCCACGCGGCGTGCAGTAGAGCAGCCGCCGGTGACGCGAGAATACAAACGACACGACAACTGTCACAGTGACACAAGTGTATATACAACTGCCAGTTTACTTCCTGGCGCACTCTCAGAGCACGTAGCGCCACTCCTTGTCGTCTGCATAGACCGACGCGCCCATGCCAGTCCATCCGTCGTCGTCGAAACCGGCGTCCGCGTCCTCGTCATCCGGGGTGAGAATGGCCTCGTCCTCACCCTCCGCCGCAGCCCCCAGGCAGCGCGAGGGCGCAAGCGTCGACATCGCGGCCGCGTCAGCCTGCTTCTTCTCAATAGCCCTCAGAAGCGCGCGCCCCTCGTTGGGCGTGGCGTGCTTGGCACACGAGTCGAGAATGCCCGAGGGCGCCGCTCCCATGACAGACCCGTGCCCCGCGCAGTGCGAGAGGAAAGCGCGCCAGTTCGCGTCCAGCGCGAGGATGGCGGGGTTCCCGACGGCGATGAGAAGGGAGCGCGCGCGTGTGATTGCGACGTTGAAGCGCTTCGAGTTGTTGAGGAGTCCCATCCCACTCCTCCGGTCATACGCCAGCCACGTGCCGTGCGACCGCACCGTCGAAACGACGACGATCTTGCGCTCTTGCCCCTGGGGACAAACTCGCATGGTGAGTCCAGCACACACGCACACCCATTCCGCAAGACGGCGACGCGGATGCATCGGGGTCCCACCTGATAGTCCTCGACGGTGCCCACATCCACCCCGGAGAGCGACCGGTTGCGCAGCAGTTGACGGATGAGCTTGACCTGCGCGCGGAAGGGACTGATGACGCCAATGTCCGACTGCAGCAGCCGCTCCTGAGACCGTCCATGCGCAACGACGTCCCCCGTAGCCACGCCGGAGACGTCGTCGCGCCCGTCGTGAGGCCCCGCTGTATCTCCCGCGTTGCCAAAACTCTCGTACACGCGCTCGACGATATCGGCGATCAGTAGCGCCTCGATTGGATTGCTGTACGAGACGACCGAGCTGCCCATCGGGATGTCCTCGCCCTGAACAGCATAGAAGACGAGCGGAAAGCGCGGGTTGGGAAGCCACGGGAGCGGCGCGACGTCGTCGGCGTCGGGCGCAACCTCAATCTCGCCGCCGTAGAAGAGCGCCGAAGGGACAGACAACATGGGGCCGTGCGAGCGGAAGTTTGTGCTCAGGCGCATATGCGGGCAGTGGACGTTCCCGTTCGCCTCGTGCTCAAACGCCACGTAACGCCGCATGATGCGCTCTTGGAGAGACATTCCAAGGCCGAGCGAGATACACACGTTGCTCCGAATGGACGGCCCAAGCTGGCTGTGATCGCCGGACAGGACGACGCGGCAGCTGGGACCCGCAAGCGACAGCGGCACGAGGGCCTCGGGCTCAGTTGCCTGCGCGCACTCGTCCACGAAGATGAATGCAAAGTGGTGGAAGTCGATCCCCGCGTTCACGAGAAGGCCCGCAGAGACGCACGTGGAAACGACGACGCGCCGCCTGCGATTGGGTACCGCGTGAGACGGCATGGCACGAGAACGAACAACGGCAGGCCTCACGAAACCACTGGCACGAGAACGAACAACAGCAGGCCTCACGAACCCACCCCTGCAGGTCGTCCAGCGGAGGCGCGGCAAAGAATCCGCTGCTGTTGTCGATGTGGCAGAAGGCCAAAAGCTGGCGTGGCACTTCTTGGATGAACCGCGTGTGCGAATTGAGCCGGAATAGCATGCGCGGCTGCGCAATAGACGCAGTGTTAACAGTCTCGCTCTCCTACCACACACCATTCAAACCAAAGATCTCGCGCATCATGGCCCACCGACTGCGAGATCTCGCTTTTCAACCGCGTCGCGAGACGCGCGCAGAGAACGTCCGCAGCGGCATTGCTGGGCGCCGCGACGAGAATGCGTGCGTCGGGTTTCTTCAGCAGTATCTGCGCAAGTGGTCAAGATGCGCCGAGCCATTAGGCTAAAGTGCGGCGGCGGACGGAGTCCCAGAAAGAACACAAAAGTAAAAACGCGCACTCGCCTGCGCAACTGTCTCCACAATCACACACGTCTTGCCCGTGCCCGGCGGGCCGTGCAGCACAAAGGGGGCGCCGTCAAGCGGGAGATGGGCTTCCCAATAGACGATCGCCTGTATCGCCTTTCGCTGGTCCCAGTCGAACGGAAAGGGCGGGTCGATGTGAAGGCGAAGGCCGTTCCTCCACGTGCCCGTGAAGTCCGCCGCAGTGGGAAACAGACGCCGCCGCAGGAACGCGAACTGCGAAGTGAGGAGTGGGGACGCAAAAGACAGCGCCCGCTTCACTTCATACATCGCCTGATGGTTGACGGTGAACTGGACGTAGTACGTGCTGTCGGACGCCGGTCTCAGGTGGCCGCTCCCGACGGAAAGCCACACCATCTCCTTCTTGCGATCGACCCTGTGCCAAAGGAAGTGATGGAATGAGATGTCTCTGTGTATGGGTGTGTGCGTATGTGTGTGTTTGGTGCTTGGAATGTTGCAAGTGAGCGTGAGACGATCTACAGACGTCAACACCGACACAAATTCATCACGCAAGCACACACGCTGCGCTCACTAGCACCCAAACACAACACAGACACAGACACACACACACACACACAACTGCGCCATTAGTGAATCACAACGCACTGCCGTGGACCACAACTGGCAACATGCACATCTCCGCCGCACTCACGCGTGCACGTATGCGTCAAAGGCAACGCCCTCGCTGAAAAGGTACACCAAGTCGCCGTATCCAATCGGTGGGCGCGACTCAAGTAGACCCGGCACGTGGAGCGTGTATAGCGACACCCTGAACGAGCGCACCGTAAGACACAGGGGATGAAGAATGCGCCCACCGCAGTGCCAACAGACAAGTGCCCGTCGTACGCACACCACAACACGATGCTACGCACAACATACAACGCGCGCGCTGGCGTACCTCGCGGGATCCTTGCGCAGCTCGGCCGAAGGGATATCGTACGCGCGGATGTCGCGGCGCATCTGAAAGTCTGCAAGCGCATCAGAATCATCGAATGGAAAGCTCACGGAACAACCGACGATGCGGATGAGCAATGCGACGAACACACACACACAGGGAGAGAAGTCGACAGAAGGACGAGACTACCTTCGGCTTCCACGAGCGTGGAAAAGTGCTGGTAATAAGTCTCCGGCGAAAGAGTCTTCAAGCGTCGCAGACTTTCGCGCAGGCTTTCGGCACTGGACGCAGCAGCAGACGTCGGGCCGGGCGGCATCGCAACTGGGGGCGGTTCGCCAGCTACGTGCGTGTGAATCGCCGTGCCTGTCTGCGCACGTTGCGGCACTGCAAGAAGGAGAGATTAGGGAGTTCCAGACAGCCACAACCATGTCTACGCAGCTCCGCGCACATGCTACTCACCGTACTCCGCCGCTCGCGGGTCGAGTGACTTCTTCCCGTTCACAGCGGGCTTTGCCATGAGCGCCAGCACCTTCCGTGACAGAATAAGGCCGTTGTCGAAGGCGACAAACACGTGGACGCGCTTGAGGCCCTCGGCCGTGCTCGCCCTGCACACAATGCGGAGCTCCAAGACGCTCCTCGGCCGCACCTGCACGGGCTCGTCTTTCGAAGGGGTGTACGCGTGCGGCCGCGTGCGCGACATGCCGAAGTTTTCCAGGTGGAGCGAAATCTCGTCGGGCTGCGGGAAGTAGAAGACGCCGACGATGGAACGCGCCTGTTCGCTCGTGTTGTACACGCGCAGTGTCTTGAGGACAGGATCTGTTGTCGCGCCTGCTTCGAACCGGCCAAAGTCGAGGTCATTGCCCAACACCGTCTCGTGGGTGTCCGCGCGCAAGTGCAGCGCGAAATGGTCCGCCTCCGCAGCCGCGAACTGACCAAGGGCCTTGTCACCCTGACAGACGCAAGAGCGCGTGTTAACAAGCACAACACAGCGTCCCAACGTGATCTTTCCCTAGAGAAGCACATTGTGCAGTATGAGGGCTGCTCACAACGTACCTCCGCTATCGACGACGCAAACGCACGGTCAAGGCGAGCGATTGCCGCACGAAATGCGTCGGCATTTGCGCGCGCACCCTTGCGCGACGGGGCACCCGTGGGGCCGCCGCCACCGCCCGTTACGTGGACAGCGGACGCTTGGCCGGGTGCATCCCCCGTGTCCCTCCACGGGAACGGGGGTCGCATCGGCCGCACGGGAGGCATCATTCCCTGCGGAAACAGCCCCGGTGGCAGCCCGAGCGGCGCGGGGTACGGCACTGCCCAAGGAGCCCTCCACACAGGCTGCCATTGTAGCGCAGGTGCTGGCCTGATGTGCTCGAGGCCCGGCGGAAGGGGAAGGGGGAGTGGGGCGCGCACTGGGTGCGGGGGCCACTGCCACGCCGGCGGCGCAAACGGCGGGTTGGCCATTGTGCGTGCTGGGAGGACATGCGCAAACGCACGAGGGTCCGCCGACCACAGCTACGAGTCAAAGGGGTATGAAGTTATTGTGGGATGATGCGGCTGAAGTCGCTCAGTTCGCAAAAGAGGAGAGAAAAACGGAGAGATCGCACACGAAGAGCACTCGAGGTTAGCCCATCGAGACAATGTGGCTGGAACCAAGGAGGAGGGTCGCTTAACAGCAACAAACATAGGACTCACTTCGTTAATGGCGGCCATTTGCCCTTCGCACTGACCCTTCAGTTCGCGTTAACACCAACACACGCCAAGCAATTGCGTCCTCATGGTCGCCCACATGGCCGCGACGGAAGCGACGTTTGACGTGTGTCATTGGACTTGGAGCGAAGGAATGGCAGCGACACGTTGTGTGCGCGTCAGCAAGATAACCTTTCGTCACTTGGCGTTTAGCATAGGGTGAGGGTTGGACAACACGAGTGTTCTGTTGATTTTTGCGGCGCAGTAACAGGACCACCCGACGACCAAAAAAAATGGGTGGGAAAACAGAAACACACGCGTAGAAAACACAGCACAACAGCTCGCGAGTCCGCTTTGTTCGTCGAAGAGAGCTCTACTCGGTCGCATCAACAATGCTGCGGCTGTGTCTGAGGGCGGCGCGCGCCGTGCCCCTGCGGCGCGTCGGTAACACGCGGTCGTCGCTTGTCGCCCTCGACGTCCCTCCGTTCCACGCGACTGCGCATCGCACTCCTGCTTTCGTGGGGTTCGCGCGCTCCCATTCGTCGCTGAGCGCTCGTTGTGTTTCCACCGACGCGAAGGGCGGTGCTTCGTTTCTAACAAGCGTTTCAAGTGTTAACGCGCATCCAGCGACAGAGTCGGCGCCGGTGGTTGACCTCGCCGCGCTGCACGCCCATGGGGTGCAACTCGTTAACGGCCACGGAATTCGCAAGGACATGTCCGCGGGTATTCGCATTCTTCGCCGTGCCGCGGCTGCTGGCCACATACCCTCGTGCAACACGCTTGCGGCGCTGTTACTCGACCTGCAAGTCAACGAAGATGCCGTGCCGGAGTGAGGAACTGCTGAAGGAGCTTAATAACGAGGCGGTGGCGCTCGCGAGGCAATCGGCGGAGGTGCGGGATCCGGTGGGCCTGCTCATCTACGGAACGCTGCTTACGAAGGGCGTGCCGGGTATCCTCACGAAGGTTCGCGTCGAAGGTATTCGCATGGTACACGAGTCGGCCGCTCTCGGGCACGAGTTTTCGACTCACGTGGTGAGGGAGATGGAGTATACGCAGACTCCTTTCAACGGAATGAGCGTCGACGACGTTTACGCGGCTGCGGTGCGCGGTGACGCGGATGCGATTCGGTGCTACGGCTTGCGACTGGAGCAACTCGCCGAGGAAAAGGGGAACGACCGCGTGCGGGAGGGAGTGCTCTGGCTGAAGTGGGCGGCGGAGGAGCGCGGTGACCGTGCGGCGCAGAGGGCGCTCGTGCGGCTGCACGACATGGGCGCTTTGGACAAGGACGTCGAGCCGGCCGTTACCCAGTGGCATCGGTTGGAGGCGATGGAAGGGGATCGGCTGGACCAGTACAGCTACGGGCTGATGCTGTGCGAGGGGTCGCGCGGCGCAGAGCTGGACGAGGCTGAGGGCCTCGTCTGGCTTGAGCGCGCTGGCGAGGCGGGGCACACAAAGGCCCTCACGACCGCCGCGACCGTCCTCATGATGAAGGGCGGGAAACAGGACTTGGCGCGCTCCGTGCGTCACTTGCGAAAGGCCGCCGACTTGAACGACTCTGAGGCGATGGGAGGGCTCGCGTCCGTGCTCTCGGTGGCGTTGTGCGGCGTCGAGAGGAACGAGGCCGAAGCGTTCGCGTGGCTGAAGAAGGTGGTCGACTATCACCGGCCAGGACGCGAAGACGGTCAGGATGCTCGGGGCGGCGTACATCTTCGGCAAGGGTGTGGCGAAGGACGCTCAGCGCGGCATGGCGCTGATGCGGCGTGCGGCGGAAGCTGGGGACGTGGGTGCGGCTGAATTTTTGGCCTCGCCTTCGCAGATGCCGCCGGAGTGCCTTCAGTTCTTGGGCGACAGGTCTTACCCGCCCGAGGGAAGCCCTACTTCGCCCGTGCGAGCTCCTACAGCCGACGTGCAGCCAGCAACTGTGGACCTCGCGGCCCTGCACGCAGAGGGGTTGCAACGTCTCTTAGGCAATGGCTTTCGACAGGACGTGGCCGAGGGAATGCGCCGCCTACGCCACGCCGCGGCCGCAGGTCACGCCGCCTCGTGCAATGTGCTGTACGCGCTGTATGCCAGCCGTACCGAGAAAATTTTGCCGGCGAGCTTCAATCTCTACAAAAATTTTGTGGCGATCCGACAAACCTGGATGCGGCACACGTCGGGGCCGGAAGAGGCTGTCGAGCTTGTGAGGCGTTCGTCGGCGATGCGGGATCCCACCGGCATGCTCCTGTACGGGTGCCTGCACCTGACGGGCGTAGCGGGCGTTCTGCCGAAGAACTTGGACGAGGTGCGGCGCCTTGTGCGCGAGTCGGCGGTTCTCGGGGCACGCGGAGGCGGACAACATCGCGAACATGCTCGATTGTGTGAACCCTCGGTTTGATGGATGGAGTGACGCGGAGCGCTTTGCGGCTGCATCGCGTGGCGACGGCGAGGCAATTCGATTCTACGGTCAACATCTGTCGGCTGCCGCCACGAAGGGCAAGAACTGCAAGGATGTGCGGGCAATTGTCCGCTGGTTGCTGCTGATGGCGGAGGGCGGCAACGTTGACGCGCAGAAGGCGCTCGTGATGTTGCACAATAAGGGCGTCCTGGAGCCCGACGTATGGCCCTCGGTTACAGGTTGGTGTGAGGCGGAGCGGGCCAGAAGCAATGTTCTCCTATGGCATGATGCTGTGCGAGGGGTTTTGCGGTGTGAAACAGAACGTGGCAGAGGGCCTCGTCTGGCTTGAGCGCGCGGGCGAGGCGGGGCACACGGGCGCGCTGTGCGCTGCCGCTACTACGCTGGAGCAAGGAGATGGCGTGAAGAAGGACATTGCGCGCGCCGTGCGCCTCTGGCGGAAGGCGGCCGAACTGAACGACCTGGAGGCGATGGAGCGGCTCTCGACAATTCTGGGCGTGGGCGACGGCGTCGAAAGGGACGTGACAGAATCGTTCAAGTGGCTGAAGAGGGTCGTCGACTACCACCTCCCGACCGCGGAGACAGTCGCGCTGCTCGGGAAGTGCTACTTGGGCGGGTTTGGGATGGCAATGGATGAGCAGCGTGGCAATGAGCTGCTCAGGCGTGCGGCAGAGGCTGGGGACGAGAAGGCAGCCTCGGTCTTGTGGACTCTCTGATGTTCTTGAAGTCGAGTCAGTCAGTTTAGGTGTGAGTAAAGGCGTGCGACGATTACGTTAAACACCTCCCGAGCGTAAGGTGAAGTCCATGTAGTATCCAGTTACGCGGAAGTGCAACTCAGAGAGTGACCAACTGAATGCCCAGTTTATACCAACATGTTCTTCAATTAAAGAGAGGGGCAGAGTAGTGTTAACAAGACGCGGCCCGTTTCGCGGTCGACCGGCACCCCCACACGATGGCCTGGCGGCATGCGCGGGTCGTTGCCAGTAAAATGGCACATGCACGCGTCGACCTTGCGAAGATGTTCGACCCCGTGGTGAATCTGCCCGGCAGAGCACCGACATGACCACATCCCGTTAGTATGATACCGAGGGCACAAGAGGTGCGGCGATCGAGATGTACTCGACGGTAGCTTGTTCAAGAAAGGACAATCACAACTGACAAACTGAACACGAAGCTAAGACAGCTACATCACTCGGCAAACCCACAGTCGGTCGCAGTGGCTCACAGCAGAATTCAGACAGGCAGCCAACTAAGCGCAGGAAGCCGTCAACTGAAAAGTGACGGGCCGCCAAGCAGTCGACTACAGGCACACTGTGACTACAGTAACAGTAACAGTGGCCGGCGCGCCTGCCTCGGACCGGCGCCATTGACACAAACAAGAACACGGGCGAGGAACTAAAAGCATGATCATGAAGGTCGCGCGGTCGCTTCCTCACCTGCATAACATCGAGTAGGCTCGCGTGCACGGTTGCATTCGGCGGCTGCGCGTCGACCATGGCCTTCAGGTCCGCGTTCACGCTATACTGCAGCTCGGGCGGACGGTTCCTGGCGACGAGAGAGCGCGACTTGAGGATAATCCGCGGCCTCGACGACGAATCGCCGGCCGTTTCGTACCCCAACGCCTTGGCCCACCGAGATAAGGTGGTGTCGTTTTGCGCGAATGCTTCCACGTATGCGTGCAGCGGCCTGTCGACGTGAAGACCGCCCACGAAGAACACGAGCCTGCGTGGATGCGCGGCGTGCCTCTCACGCGTGCTGTTCGCAATGCGCGCATCCATGCGCTCGACCATTTCCTGAAACAGGACGCGAAAGTCGAGACAAATCGTGTCGTTTACGCCCTGCGTCGAGTCGTGGAAGCAGCGCGAATTGTAGAGAAAGAACACGATGGCGTTGCCCTCCTCTCCAAGACCGCAGTCCCAGTAATCGTGGCTCTGCTCATTCCCGATGCCATCGATGCCGGCGACGTCCAGCGTGGCGTTGAGAATGTTGCGCAGCGTCGAGTCCCCGAACGCAACGAGCACGACCGACTCCAAGCACGAGCGCGCCTCTTCGACGGTCGGATCTACGAGGCTGCATTTGAATGGCTGCCACACCGCCGATTTCCAGTCGCACGCGCGCACGTCCGACACGTTGCTGCCCGGCACCGGTGGTGGGGGACACTGGACCAGCCACCGCCCCTCCTCGTCTCCCCGCACGCAGCGAGGCAGATTTGCCGCGATACGCGAGCGATAGGTCCCAGGTTCCTCGCCCTCCACGGCACCAGGGACGACAAACACGCCGCAGCGCTCGTTGGGGAAGAGAAGCAACTCGTTACACGACTGTCGCGCCTCGCACACGACCGGCGCCGGAGCCTGAGGCCGTCCCTCTCCGACAGCCGGGCCGGCCGGCGTCGGCGTGCTCACGATGCCGGACGGCAAATCCTCAATTACATCGAGCTCTTCGGAGCTCTGCGCACCGCATTCCGCCGCGCCCACGCAGTACGAAGACTTCACTCTCACAGAGGGTCCCAGGAGTGTGTAGACGGCGAAGAGGAAGCAAACGGCAACTACGGAAAAGATAACGACGGCATAAGAGAATCGCGGACGACACAGCAGATTCACGTCGCCGCCCATCGTAGCCCCACATCAGCCAGCCGGCACATAAAGCTCTAAGGAATCTTCGCCGCGGCTCCCCACGCGTGCCCTGCGCTTGCCGTGAACTGTAAAGACGGGACGTGGAACGCTGACGCGGACCTGTCAACCGCTGCCAAATATTCTGACACGCGTGCCTTAGGGAGTAACTCCGAGTGTTACACGTGACGGTGTCAATCAACTGCGTTCTGTTCGTTCGCTGTGTGTTACGTGTACGCGAGTGTGCATTTGCCGGCATGCGTGCGTGGGCCTATGCATCTGCCCGTTGTCATCAACGCAAAAGCGTTTGTCGCAGACTACATCAATTTCGTTGGACGCGGAGTCAGTCACAAAGTGCGCCGGCTGACTGGTACTGGAATACATCGCTCGCCCTCACTAGCCGAGTCAGTGGCTGGTCAAGAACCCAGAGTCAACGCCATCACGACTGACACATACCACCCCGTTCAATTTTCTGCTGCTGCACAGTCGGACACACGAACATCAATCCCCCCCCCCCCACCCGCTTGTACGTGTCGCTGTGCGCTCGTGCGGCCGGCGTGTCGCTGTGCGCTCGTGCAAGGAGATGGGCGCTCGTGCGTGGAGATGGGCGCTCGTGCATGGTGCTGCGCGTTCCATAAACGAAGCAAGTGTCGCGTAACAGCAATCAGGCGCCATTAATGAATGAAGCGACAGTCGCTGACAGGAAACAGGCCAGGCATTCATACACGAAACAACTCGCATAACTCTTGAGCGTAAAAAGGCGCCCTTCATGGATGGGATGGGAGTCGCAAACTCGCATAACGGCTCTTGAGCGTAAAAGGCGCCCTTTATGGATGGGATGGGAGTCGCATCAGCGGCCGAAAAGTATCACTTCAGTTGTCGTCCATAGTACACTGCATGAGCCCAAGTTGTAGCTGTCCGTCGGCGTTGCCTTGTTCCCGCCGGGCCACCGCACGCGAAAGTGCTTTAATTGAACGCCTCCGTGACATTTTGCGACTGAAGACGAAAAAACGACAGCTGGTGAGCGCGGACTGACTCTCTCGCACGGACAGAAACATCAGCGCCGCGCTGTCCGGATCGGAGTGTCAGTGGTGACTCGAACGGCCCCTACACGTACACGCGCGTCCTCATGGCACGGTCGCCGAAACGAGCTGGATGGTTAGGCGTTACACCCTGTTGCGGCGCGCTTCAACAACAACTTTGAAATGGACGCGACGGGGCGTCCTTCAAGGACATAGCGGTACTGCACCGTAGCCATGACTACGAGTGCGGCATACGGCCCTTCTCACATTCGGCGCCGCCGTCTTCAGTTTTGTGTGTGTGGCCGTAAGTGCATGTGAGAACGGAGTGGCGAAGGCGGGAAAATCAATTTTGGAGTTCTGGGGAAAGACGGAGACAGACGAGGATTTTTCGGGCGGCGCATGAATTCCGTCTAACTGTCAACGGATTAATGTTTCCGCGTTTTTTTTTTTTACCGAGTTGCCACCTTTTTCTTTCTTTTTCTTTCCTTTTCCCTTTTCATTTCTCTGAATCTGTCAAAGACACTTTCGAGTTCCAATTGGATAAGGACAGGCGACTGGCACTGTTGCACCAACGTTCGCGCGCGCGCGGGCAGAAGTGTGCACAGGCGACCGCTTCATCGTGTAATGGGTCTCAGTCAACGCCGGCAAGCTGGTGTCGACGCGCGCATGGCGGGACACACGCGAGTTCTTCCATCCGAATTCTGTGCTGCGGCTCAGGCGGCGCCGGCTTCCACTGCCGGCCAGATCGGCGGCGCCCAGTGCCCGGGCCGCCCCGGCCTCTGTCCAGATCTTCGCACTCCCTCCACGTCACTCCGCGGTCTGCCGTGCGCACCTGTCGCACGCGCTTAGCTGAGCATGGAATTCGGCCGCTCACACGTCCGTCAGCTTGAGGGAAAGTGATGCACACGACAGTCACTGCACGGCCAAGCGCTCGGCGGAATTCACGTGGCCCCCGTGCTGAACCCATGCCGTGATCAATACGGGCGGCGCAACAGACTCCGCTGACTAACTGTCGGAACAGCGACGACCGGCCATGACATCTACTGCGTCTGACCGTACCCCGGCCGGTCGAGTGGAAGCGACGGCTAACTGGTAACTGATTCCGTTCCGCGAGCCCTACTTCGGTATGCACTCCAGCCAGCAGCCGCAGCCGCAGCCGGGCGGCCACCGGCCGGACCGACTGACTGACAGCTGCGAACCGTCTAAATGCAGTGGCTGCTGTCATTGACACTACCCACGGCTCACTATGACAGTCTGGCGTTCGTTTCATGCTCGGCGTCAGTTTCGCGGTGTCAGTGTCGTTTGTGTGCGCCTTTTGTGCCTGGGGACGCCATTACACGCAGCCACGTATATATATATATATATATATATATGACCGCTTTGTGCAAAAGTTCGGCTTCGATTTTTCTGCCGTATGAGGCCCCGCGAGTGACCTGAAACGTGTGCTGGGGTTCGAAAGTTGTTGACCAGGGCCTGCCGACGATTCGGGCGCAACATGGTTGATACTGAGCTACGGCTAAATGTCCAATCGGCGTATCCGCCGGCCGCCAGAACGTTCGAGCAGTCCGGCGGCAGCTCTCAGGCATAACAACTGAAGTCCAGAATTATTGTGAATTAAATCGGCGCTGGCCAACATTTGACGAGAACTGAAGTGGTAGCGTTGGGCAGGCTCAAAGTTCGACAGGTTGCCGCCTTTCACCCGGCGCCGGTTTCAGTCAGCGATAAGCGCCGGCATCCGAATCGTCGCGCGCGAGGTCGCCTCCGGAGGGCTGTGCTGGCCGTCTTGCGCCCCGGCCTCTACGCGTCGTTCGGAGCAACAAGGCCGGCTGTGTGACGCCAGCGCTATGAATGAGAATCGGCTCCACGTTGAAACCAATACCCGAATTGCGCTGCGTCGCTTTGGGCCTGCGTCGTATGCGATTCTCTGTGTCGGGGAGGTTTCCGCTCGCAACAATTCGCGCGCCACTGTCGATCCCGCTCAGCAGCAGCTGGAAGGCCACGGTCGCACGCGTGTTCCGAATTGTCGAAGCCAGCCGAGCACGGGCGATGGCGGGTCAGGCCGGCACTGTACGTGACAAGAGAATCGAGACGGAGGGCCAGTTTCTGCGCGTACTCACGCGGCTGGATTTCGCTAACGAATCGCTTGTCGTGCAGTCATCTACATCATTACGGCATTCTCTTGGCCGGAGAAATATGGACACTGAACCCGACATGGACGGTGCAGAAATATTCAAGTGTGATGGAGAATATAATACAAAAATCTTGTGGTTTTAATTGAACAGAGGGCGATGAAGATGCACTGACGAAGAGGCCACGACCGAAAGCGCATAGCAGTGTGGGACACGGCACGCAACACACCACCTGTGAGGTGAACTCGGACGCGGGACGCCAGAAACCTTTCGGGTGTTACATTTGGCGTAATTTGAGGGGCGCGGTTGGGCAGAGTGTGAGAGTGTGCGGGAGAGTGTGAGTGGCATGTGGTGCGTGCACGTTTGCAAGAACGAAGGGTATCTCCCGGAAGGTACGAGGCGTGTGCCCGTGTGTCAAGTGTGAGCACCGCGAGTGGCAAAGTCATCAAGAATTCGATGACGGTTACCTTTCAGAGTGAAATTATCGACCAAGAGACAATGTATCTAAATTTGTATAGCTAATACATCAAATACTTAAATAATGAATTATGAAAACATGCACATACATTACGTGAAGAAATATAAACTAATAGTAGAGATTACTCTGATTTGCGAAAGTTCGCAATCGCAGTTTTGACGCTATGATGGTGCGAGCCGGCTGGCAACACCCGGCTGGAAACGGCACTCCCAGACAATACGACGCCGCGAATCCTCACAGTCGTCGCGCTGTCGCACAACAACAGGGACTCACACGCACACACCCCACACACATCATCCCCTATAAAAGACGGACGGCCGGCTCCCTCCAGCATTGCAACAGACACTCGAGTTTCCAACTCAACAGCCCGCTCAGCAAGCAAGCAAAAGCCAACTCCAACCTCGAAAATGGTTTCGGCGTCGATGTTCTTCCGCAACTACGTGCCCAAGGAGGCCTACCCTCTTATTGGCATCGTCGGCGGCGCCCTCTTCATTGCCTCGAGCATGCTCATCCACACCGCCCGCCAGCCCGACATTGTGTGAGTACTCAGCCCTTTCGCTGCGCGCAAAACAGCATAACTCTCCTCCAGTCGAGCACGTTGCTTACCGTTCTGCCTCCTTTGCCATGCAGCTGGAAGCACTCCTCGAACCCCTTCCCCTGGCTGAACCAGAAGGACAAGCCCAACTACTTCTTCATTCCCCACAGCCTCAACGAGAGCCACAAGATCCCGTTTGAGGAGCGCACTCACTAGAGAAGGGAACGAAGGGAAGGCACGGGCCCGACGAGCGTCACTGGCTGAACTCGACGGGCAGCGAGGCCTTGCAGGTCGCGTTGCGCTCGCGGCGTTTTCGCTTTCGTCGTTATTTTTTTTTCCCCCTGCGTGCAGAACCGAAAAGAATGTGGCAGGCCGGGAGTGGCACCTCGATTGAAGGTGCCCTCCTCAAACAGGCCAGCGCTGTAAATATATAACGTAAAACAAACAAAAACGCGCACAGCATTCACGTAGAGAGAGAGAGAGAGAGAGAGAGAGAGACTGCAATGCTCATGGAAGCAAAAACGGAGGAGAGAAAATCGGATATGTACATTACGAGTTGCCCGGGAACGCACGCACGCGCGACATGCACACGCCGCAGCTTACGCAACGCCACGCAAGCACGCAGACGCGCAGAGGCTTACGCGGACTTGGACGATAAGCACTGGTTGACGACCTCCAGGAGATGACCGTTCTCGAGAGCAGCCGCCACTCGCTCCTTGTCGTTTAATTGCTTGTTTACTGTAGTGGCGAAGGAACAAAAAACACGAACATGAACATAACACCACACAACGAGTTTTGGATAACAACTCTGCAGCAGGGGATCGCAGGGGGGAATCACAGGCGATCACAGTGTTTCGAGTGGAGTAGAGTAAACAAACACAGGGTATGGATGATCCAACCGCATTTTCCCTCCAAACCGAGAGGCGGTTCCACTGCACGGCAACAACAGCAACGCAAGAGATGCCACGCACCGGCTTCTTCAGACGCGTGCGTCCCCGGCCGGATAGACACATCAATCTGCACACAAGGAGGTGAGTTGTAAGTTCGAATCCCATCGCAAACAGGGGCAATTTTTTTACCATTCGTGCTCACAGTCCGCTGCCACCAGGCAAAGGTATGCCGTTTGTGTGTTCGCTTGCACACTCACCTTGAACCTCTCCGGAAGGCACCGCAACAGCTTGACGCGGATGCACAGCCCGATAAGGGTGGCCATGCTGCAGTGAGGAATCGTCGGCGTGAACTGCACGCGCACAAAATTCTGGTCGTCGTCGACTTCAATGTGCGCTTCCTGCGCCACTTTCAGCTCTTCGAGCGTCAGCGGGTGCTCGGGGTCGTTGATGCACCTGATGAGATGTGCGCACATTCGCAGTCAAGGGAATACGTCTGTCTTTAAGCCCACACTCTGGCAACACACACGCGCGCAAGAAGGCAAGCGGATATCGAAGATTTCGCGTCGATCGACGGGGTCGTACACGCCTTCATCCTCCTCGCTCGCGGTCACAGGGCGCGCCGCACTGGCCTCATATATAGTGGGGTTCACGTTATCCATCCTTACAAATTCATGTGACAACGTTTACAAAGCAAAGGCCAAAGGCTGACTTTTGTCGTGCGCCGAAGTGTAGAGATGTCGTGGTGAAGGTGTGCGCACCAAGGGCTCAGTAACAATACGCTCGTGGCGTGCCGTAACAAGAATTGACGCGGAATAATCCCGGAAAACTCTTCCCAATTATGACGGCTCGTGATCCGCGCTTGCAAAATAACGGGCGCTCACTATGGAAAATGTACCAAAAACGAAGTGCCGTAATATTTGTGATGTAATAAAGAAATTGACCCCCACCCTAGCCCACAATTTTCTTCTCTATGGCTTGACTGTGGGCCCATGTGTGTGTGTGTGTGTGTGTGGTGTGGTGTGTGTGTGTGTGGGTGCGTCACTGATGCCAGTTTAGTGTGCGATTTTGCTGCGCGCACGGCTTACGTCGCGCGTGTGTGTATGCGGTGTGACTGCAGTGTGTGTGTGTGTCGTGCGTCTCCCCCCCGTCGCGTGTTCATATTGGCACTTTCTCACTTCGAGTAAATCTTGTCACAGCTGTGGTCGGTAGTTTATTGACGTTGGGACGACGCTCGCGCAACGTGCGGAGTTGCCGTCGAAATCAAACCCATAGGGAAAAATGTCGAACCCATTTATGTTTGATGTGAATGAGGCGGCGCGCATCCATGCGGCTGCGGTCACGCGCAACTACTCCGTGCAGCCTCGGCTCGGTGGGCATCTTGTGTCATATACTGCGCATTTTCCCACTCTAGTGACTCACTGTATTGAAGTGCGCTATGGCGATTGGGACGGCGCCATGCTTGGTGTGCGTGCATTGTATTTTCTCGCTATGTGCCTCTCTGTCATCTTATCTCCTGATCGCGTTGTTTCCTTTGGGGTGCGCTGCGTGTGCACTGATGCGATTCTCACTGCCAATTCTCCGCACACGTGCGACAGAGTACCGCACCGTGTCGGGTGTGAACGGCCCCCTGGTCATTCTCGACAATGTCAAGTTCCCGAAGTTCGCCGAGATTGTGAACCTCACGCTCGCCGATGGCACGCGCCGGTCGGGGCAGGTGCTCGAAGTCGCCGGCAACAAGGCCATTGTGCAGGTGTTCGAGGGGACGTCGGGCATTGACGCCAAGCACACCACGTGCGAGTTCACCGGCGACATTCTGCGGCAGCCTGTGTCCGAGGACATGCTCGGGCGCGTCTTTAACGGCTCCGGCAAGCCGATCGACAAGGGACCGACGGTGTTTGCGGAGGACTTCCTCGACATTCAGGGTGCGTGGACGCGGGATTGTGCGCTCTGTGCGGCTGGCGGGTGTGCAAGTTGCGATTGCGCATGTTGATTGTGCGCTGTGTGCTGTGGAACTGATTCGTTTGCGGCATTCGCACTTGCATTGGGTGGAGAGTGAGTGAGTGTGTGTGTGTGTGTGTGTGCGCGCGCGAGGAGTGTATCGCATGTATTTATCGTGCTGACTCCCTTCGCCCACTCCTTGCAGGCCAGCCCATCAACCCCTTCACGCGCATCTACCCCGAGGAAATGATCCAGACGGGCATTTCGGCCATTGACACGATGAACAGCATCGCCCGTGGCCAGAAGATCCCCATCTTCTCCGCCGCCGGTCTCCCCCACAACGATGTGAGTGCGCGATGTCGTAGGCCCCGTGTGTTGTGCGGTTTGTGTGTGCGGTGTGTGTGTTATGTGTTATGTGTGTATGTGTATACGCGTATGGTGAAATTGTCGTTGCATGTCTCTCTCTCCGGTCTCTGAATTATTTGCTTTCGTTGCATGTCTCTCTCTCCGGTCTCTGAATTATTTGCTTCGTCCTTGCGCACGCAGATTGCCGCACAGATTTGCCGTCAGGCGGGCCTCGTCAAGAAGCACCACAACAAGGGCGTCTACGACGACCACGAGGACAACTTTGCCATTGTGTTTGCGGCCATGGGTGTCAACATGGAGACTGCGCGCTTCTTCAAGCAGGACTTTGAGGAGAACGGCTCGATGGAGCGCGTCACGCTCTTCCTCAACCTCGCCAACGACCCGACGTACGTATCGCCACTTACTCTTTGTACATTGAGAGAGGGAATGTGTGGTGTGCGGAGTGGTGTGTCTTGACAGAGGGATTGATGGAGGTTAGGGTTGCGCGTTGCACATTACTCAATATCCCACTTGCACACG
The DNA here is from genome assembly GCA_943704525.1 of Pigoraptor vietnamica. Taxonomy (NCBI): domain Eukaryota; class Filasterea; order Ministeriida; family Capsasporidae; genus Pigoraptor; species Pigoraptor vietnamica. Next base: position 3,748 of record CALSCQ010003206.1, on the reverse strand, counting down.
CACGCAGGATCGAGCGCATCATCACGCCGCGCCTCGCCCTGACGACCGCCGAGTACTACGCCTACCAGTGCGAGAAGCACGTGCTCGTCATTCTCACAGACATGAGCTCGTACGCCGAGGCCCTTCGTGAGGTGTCGGCCGCCCGCGAGGAGGTGCCAGGTCGCCGCGGTTTCCCCGGTTACATGTACACGGATCTTGCGACCATCTACGAGCGCGCCGGACGCGTCGAAGGCCGCAACGGTTCGATTACGCAGATCCCCATTCTTACCATGCCCAACGATGGTGCGTTGCGCCTCTGTTTCTTGCCGTTTGCCTGTTTGACCCTTCTCCGTAGCTGTCATTCAATGTTGGACGGCGTTCTCCGTTTCGTGCTCACCAATTTCGCTCTGCGCGCGCAGATATTACCCACCCCATTCCCGATCTTACGGGCTACATCACGGAGGGCCAGATTTACGTCGACCGCCAGCTGCACAACCGCCAGGTGTACCCCCCGATCAACGTGCTCCCGTCGCTCTCGCGTCTCATGAAGTCTGCCATTGGCGAGGGCATGACGCGGAAAGACCACTCGGACGTGTCCAACCAGCTGGTGCGTTGCTGCGTCCGTCCTCTTTGTGGCTGTCGATGCAATGCCGTCCGAAATAGCGATCTTCCGCACTCGGGGACCGTTTAGTCTGCTGTGAATGCAGCACGTTCTCACTCGGTTGCCCCTTCCTTGTTCGCAGTACGCCAACTACGCCATTGGCAAGGACGTGCAGGCGATGAAGGCCGTCGTCGGCGAGGAGGCGCTCACGCCCGAGGATCTCCTCTACCTCGAGTTTCTCGAGAAGTTTGAGAAGGGCTTCATCGCGCAGGGCGCGTACGAGGCACGCACCATCTTTGACTCGCTCGAGATTGGATGGAACTTGCTGCGCATCTTCCCCAAGGAGCTGCTCAAGCGCATTCCGGAGAAGGTCCTCGCCGAGTTCTACTCGCGGGACGCCCGCGTGCCCGGCGGCCTCAAGGAATAGATCTGGATGGACCGTGTGAGGGGTCTGATGCAACAGCGTTTTTGACGTCGCGTCGTCGCGTGCTGCGTTTCTCTGTGTGCCGGCATACATTTGCGCTTCAATTCACTTCCTCGTGCCTTCTTTTTGGGATGCCCACTTTGCGTTGCACTGGCATCACGAAGCACTGAGAGTGCCAACGTGAAGTCTGTAAGCCCCAAGCCCTGTTTCGACAGCCAACGTGGACCAAAGCGCGTGTTGGGATTGCAGTCGTTTTAGCCCACAATGAAGGAAAGCAGGTGGACTCGGAACTCTAAGGAATACCGACATTTGCGCCTCGATTTGCAAGAAAGCAACGACAATGTGTTCGTTGAGATCTTGGCCTCGGCTCCAGACGCGTCATCACTCCCATTTTGCATTGCTAGGAGTTGATTATGGAAGAAAATGTATGGAAATACAAGTACAATTCGCCTGTAATACTTTATTTGGCACACATCACAATTATTGCTTATTGTATTTATTTACAATTGAGAGAAATTACGTGTTAGTACATTTGTGCACTGTGTGTGGCTTTTCAAGCTTGAGTCACACACACACACACAAGTGTTTCAACGTACACGCTCATCATCAGCACACATACGCACACCACCCTCTGCCACTGCCGTCGAAAGCGACTTTGCCGTCTTCAGCAATGGACGGCGCGAGGAGCGATGAGAGCGCGCACTCAAAGGCGCTCGTGCACACTGTGCCATGTGAGTTTCGTTGACTGCGTGAGCTCATTTTTCCGCAATTCGTTGCTCACCGTTTTCACGACAGGCTCGGCAGGCGAGCGGCAGACAGACTGGGTCACACTTAATGTGGGCGGCAAGCTGTTCTCGACAACAAGGTGCGTGTGCTGTCCTTTTGTCCCTCAGCGCTGTCCTTTTGTCCCTTAGTACCCTTGCTGTCCCCTAGTGCTGTCCTTGCTCAGGGCTGTCCTTTTGTCCCTTAGTGCTGTCCATGTTGTCCCTTACACGTGGTGGTGGTGAGCATGAGCTGTTGTGTGGCCAGTTGAGTATGCGTTTACCCTTTATGCTGCAGGACTACTCTCTGCCGCGACCCCAATTCAATGCTTGCGCGCATGTTTTCCAATGGTACGTGCACCGACTACCACACAAAAGACGCACAGCCGTCCTCTCTCATACGATCGCACACGTTCTTCCGTCCTCAAAGCACACTCACACCCACCCACCCACCCACACATACACAAACACACGCACACACTCACACGCACCCACACACACACGCGCACACACGCACACACGCACACCCCCCACACCCACATAAACACACATACACACCGCACGCACACGCACACAAGCACGCACGCACACACACACACCACGCCCACATAAACACACATTCACACACACACGCACGCACGCACACTCAAACTCACTCATGCTGTGGCTGCAGACGCGTGGCACAGCGCCGTCGACCACAACGGCGCCTTTCTCATCGATCGGTCTCCCGAGTACTTTGAGCCGCTGCTGAACTTTCTTCGCCATGGCCGGCTCATACTCAACGAGGGCATCAACCCGGAGGGTCAGTGCGCCTGAGTCACGCAAAACATGCATACAGCACACCCACACGCACGATGGACGAACATACACACACGCGCATTCGCACACACGAGTGGCGACGGGGCGTTTGAACGGCCCGTTACTCACGAAGTGCTGACAGGCGTGCTTGAGGAGGCGCGGTTTTTCAACATTGAGAGTGCGATAGAAGGAGTCGAAGCGATTATCAAGGTATGCAAACGAGCACGACGCCCACAACGTACTCTTACCACACACGCCCGTACACACGAGAGAGATTGCAGTCATCCGCACTACCACACAGGCGTCACACAGCCAGCCATTGGACAGGTGCTCATGTTGTCCCTCATTTCGCGACAGATGCGCACGCCCATTCCCGACGAAGAGAAGCCGCTTGGTCGTCGCAAACTGATGAAGGCCTTGCTGATGACGGGGTCTTCCGAGGGCATTCGCTGCCAGGTGCGCGCGAGGATGAGGCGGAGAGGGAGAGGAGGAGGATATGTTGAACTGTTTGTTTGTGTGTGTGTGTGTGTGTGTGTTGTGTGTGTGTGTGTGTGTGTGTGCGTGTGTGTGTGTATGTGTGCATGTGTGTGAGTGAGTGAGCGAGGGAGTCGGTCGCTCGCATGCAATTTCGAACCCCTTGTCACACTGCTTCCTTTTACCGCACACACGTGCACGCACTCGTAGGCGATGAACTTTGAGTGCGCCGATCTCTCTCGGCTGGACCTCCGCAACATCAACTTCAATATGGCCATGCTGAGAAACGCTGATCTCTCCATGTGTAATCTCGAGCGCTGCCGCTTTGACGGCGCGGACTTGAGCGGCGCCAAGCTGGACGTGGGTCGATGACGCTATTGTGTGCTTGCGTGCGTATGTCTATGCATGTGCCTCCTTTGCCCTGTCGTTGTGCGTACACTCCAATGTGTACTCTCAATGCCAAACGTGCGTGCAGTTTTCGAAATTGGCTGTGAGCACGCCCTTGTAGTTTGTCGCTCGCGCTGACTTATGCCGCTGTTATGCGCACGCACAGGGCGCAAAGCTGCAGGGATCGTCGTTTTGCCGCGCGAATTTGACCGGCGCAAGCATCCGCAAGTGCGACTTTGAGGACCCCGCGCGGCGCCTCGCCGTCAGCATGGAAGGTATGCTTGTTATAATGTTGGACACACGCACCCCCCCCCCCCCCCCCCC
>CALSCQ010003205.1:22500-40087 GCA_943704525.1 Pigoraptor vietnamica | reverse complement strand
GTGTGTGTGTGTGTGTGTGTGTGTGTGTGTGTGTGTGTGTGTGTGTGTGTGTGTGTGTGTGTGTGTGTGCGTGTGTGTGTGTGCGTGTGTGTGTGTGCGTGTGTGTGTGTGTGCGTGTGTGTGTGTATGTGTGTGTGTGTGCGTGTGTGTGTGTATGTGTGTGTGTGTGCGTGTATTTGCGTTGTGCGTTTTCTTCTGACCCTCTAACGTGGTCCTATGTCACAGAGAATTCGAAGAGGCGTTTTTGCTGAATCTCAAGCGTCGCTGCGGCACGAAGCGCGTGCACGCAAACGTCGTTTACAATGATTACATCAGCGACCGAAACCACAGGTGCGTGTGTGGCAGTCGTAAGCACGCGATGTATTACTTGACCGCTGTATGCTGTGTGATGTGTGTGCGTCCGTGTACGCGTTGCATTCTCACGTGCCCCGCCGGCGCTTGCAATGGAGCTCTGCGGTGCGATCAATTCACCGGCGCGTGCAACTGCTCGTCGTGATCATACACTGTCACTATGAACGAAGAGGATGCTTACATTTTCGTTGCGTTCTTGTCACGTGACAGGCACATGAATTCGACGCGGTGGGAGACGCTGACCGAATTCGTGAAGCACCTTGGGCGCACTGGCAAGTGCGTCGTGGACGAAACGCCAAAGGGATGGTTCATCGCGTATATCGACCGCGATCCCGTGCTGCTCGCAAGGCAGGAGGCGCTGGAGAAGAGGGAGAAGGTGAGTGCATCGCGCGTTGCGCGCACGTTCGGCTGTGCTGCGGGTGTACATGCGAGTGCACTGTGTGTGTATGTGTGTGGTTTTGTGTGTGTGTGTATGTATGTGCGTTGCGTGTGTGTATGTGTGTAGGTATTTATCAGCGATGTGCTCGTCAGCGGAGTGTTGAATCGTGTTATACGCGGGCACGTCTCACATGTCTCACTCACTTAAATGCACGTTGTCCTATGCACGTGACAGGTGGAGCTTGACGAAGAAGAGCGTGCACAACGGGCGATTGAGCGGCAGATACGCCTGGCTGCGGAGCGCGCGCAAGACACGTCCGAGACTGAGGTGAAGGAACTCGTGAAGGACGAAGACACCAAGATCACCATTTCGCTTGGCGCGGGTGCAAACGGCGCGGCTGTGGATGCCCCGCAAGCAGCGCCAAAGGGACCGCCCGTCGCCGCGAATCCGTTGGCCGCACTCGCGTCGAAGGCATCTGAGGAAGCGAAGGCAAAGGCGAAGGAGGTGTGTCGTCGTCTCTGTGCGTGCGTGCGTGTGTGTATGTGTGTGTGTGTGTATGTATGTGCGCGCGCGTGTTGGCGTTCGTGTGCGTGTGCGTGTGTGGCGTGCGAGAGCTCGTGGTATTGTGCGTGTGTATGTGAAGCTTTATGTTGAAGCTCACTTTCCAACCCGTCCACTCTTCCCGCCATTTTCCCTCTCAGGATGATTCTCGCAAGCGCAAATCTGCGCTCGATCGAATTATGGAAGAGGACTTGCGTCGGAAGGAGAAAATGGCGCGAAGGGACTATTGGCTCGCGGAGGGCATTGTCGTCAAGGCACGTGGAGCAATTGTGTTAAAGCATTTGTTGAGTGTTATCGCCTTTAGCGCCTCCCGCAGGCGCCGTCGTACTGTTTCACGCACACTTGAGTGAACTCCGCGCTAAGGCAAATCTACTCTCGTCGGTCCATTTTTGTTGTGAGTCCTTCTGCGTCTTCCTCGTGCTGACTCGCGGACTCTCGTCGGTCCCATTGTGACTCCGCGCTGGTCTTCTGGGATATTCTCGTGCTGACTCGCGGCCATTGTTTGTCGTGCAGGTGTTGAACAAGCAGCTTGGCGATGGGCGCTATTACAAGCAGAAGGGCGTCGTGGACAGAGTGGTCGACCGTTACGTCGCCGAAATTTCAATGATTGACTCTGGCGACCGCCTCAAACTCGATCAGGAGGTGTGTGTTATTTTTCAGCTATTGTGAAACACACGGACTTGTAACACGCACGCTCACACAGACAGTCGCACTGGAGCAACGGCATTGTATGCTCCATTATCTACCTTCGTTTTACTAAATTCGCGTCCACTTTGCAGCACCTCGAGACTGTCCTCCCTGCGCTCGGCGGTTCCGTTCTGCTTGTGAATGGGCCGCACAGAGGCGCAAAGGGAAAGTTGGAGGCAATCAACGTGGATGCGTTCAGTGCCACCGTGCGACTGCCGGACAGAACCGTGCACGACGTGCCTTACGAAGATGTATGCAAGCTCGCATAAATACGTAACACGAGTAACACAATTTGATCGAGATCTCGCGAGGAATTTTGGCGGGAAAGGTGTAACAGTCGCGGAGTGGACGTCTCGCGACAGCTTTGTCGTCTCACGTCAACGCACGATTCGCGTGAGAACACGAACTTACCTGCGGCATACACACTCCCTCACCCACACACAGTCTCACACGCTACACAACGGCCTACTGGCTGCGCTCCCCTGACCCTCCGTGACACAGTTCATGCAGACACACAATTGCAACAAGACTCCTCATGTCTCTTCATGTGATGGCCTTGTGACTGAAACCCTTTCAACAAAGCCTGAAGTGCCCTCGACAATAACGAGAGCATGGTGAGCGAAATGCATCTGTGTGTGGTTGTCTGAGCTTTCGTGGATTGCGTCTCGGCGGTGCTTTTTTTTTTTTTTTTTTTTTTTTTTTTTTTTTTTTTTTTTTTTTTTTTTTTGGTCTCACACGATTTCGATTAGGACTCCGACACCATCACAAGTCTCCGCGCCGAAGTGGAACGACTCTCGACGCTCTACCAGGGTGCGTGAGGTTGTGGCAGTAACATAGAAGCGGTCATGGCAGTAACAGCACTCGTGAGTTAGTGTGTTGAAGGTGCACACGACACTGTTGGTTTGCAGTGTGACTTTCAGTGTGTTCAAGCGGGTAATGCAACACAAAGACAAGCAGGGTTTATGTTACCGTTTTCGCGCAGACGCACAGTTCCAACTGCTAATGCGAAGGAACTCGGCGAGCTCTTCACTGAGCATGGTGGGTGCTGCACGCACGACACACGCACTGCCGCAGACCGCTACACACACACACACACACACACACACACACACACACACACACACACACACACACACACACACACATATGCACACACATGCACGCACACACACACACAAACACACACACACACACACGCGCGCGCACACACACACACGCACGCACGCACGTACACACACACACATACGCACACACACACACACACACGCACGCACACCCACATGCACACGCACTTGGTCCAGGCCCACTGTACGGTTTGCTGAGAGCCCTACCCGCAGTCCCAGGACTCTCTATACGGACGCGATGTCGCCGTGTCCAATGCCCCTGTCTCCCGCGAGGAATTTCGCGCACTCGAAGAGCGGTGTGCGGCACTTGCGACGACGTGCGACGCACTGCGGGCGGAAAATGCGCGGCTGGGGTCGCTGTCGATCGGCAGTCTCACGGCGCAACTGGAGGCGGCGCTGGGGACGATGAGACAGCTCGAAGAGGTGCGTCCGCATTACGCAGCACTTCAGCTTGTGGACACCCGAGTTCGATTCCCCTTTGCCTTTCTCGCCTCCTTTTTTCCCGTCATAACGTCTGTCCATGTCCATTTAGCCATGTCCATAGGAGGCGGCTAACCCTTTCACCTGCGCTCTCGTTCCGTCGCATGCAGGAGCGTGATGCTGCGTTGCGGCGGTGTGACGAAGCCACGCGCACGCTGAACCTCCTCATTGCCGAAAAAGCGGCTGCGACGGAACACTACGAGCGACGACTGGCGGCTGCGCTGGGCGATGCCGAGATGCTCCGCACCTCGGTACGATTTTTCAACTCCAATTTTTTCACACTGTGTGTGTGACATGGGAGTCAATATGGCCAATCCCAACATGTTTTGAACGATTGTGTGGCTATTTTAGAGGTTGTTACAAGCGATGTTTTGTGTAACACAAATGCCTCTTTTGTGCTCAGATTGCCAGCGCATCCACGCGAATGCCGAGCGACTTTGCGTTCACCGACGTGCTGCAAGACGCGCGCACGCAGTTGTCGGAGGTTGAACTCCCGTCGAACGTGTCTGGACGCGTCGACCGCTGTTCCTCCCCGGTCCTCTTTGGTTCCTTCAGCAACTCCTCGACCCTAACGCGCGACGCGGCGACGTCGACGCTTTCAACGCTGGAGTACGTCTCTGTCTCAACGGAAACGGAGCGAATGTCGGCGCACGATGTCTCTGTGGGAACCGACGACGTGCCTCTCCGAACCACAGACACAGCGACTTCGCTGCCGTTTGCCGAGAGCGTGGGCGTGGGCAGCTTCGAGGCTTTCGCCGGGCACGAGGTCGCCATGGAGACAGACGAGGCGCCGCGGGCGGTCCACGTGGCTGTGGGTCCGGACACGAACGCTCTTCTGCGCGACGCGGAAACTACTACGGAGGTCGCCGCGCTTCGGCACGTTGGCTTGCAGACTACTTGTCCCGCTCTTGTGGATGCGGCGTGCAGTGCCAGAACGGACACGGTCGACAGTGGCGTCGACTCTCCCCGCGTGGTGTGCGCGGATGCCGCTGCGCAGACGAGTCTCGGCGTTGAGGACCCTGCACCGCTTGCGGAGGCCGTCGAGGGACAACACAGTGAGCACAGTGAGCACATGGAGAGCGGTGAGCACTTGCATCATGTCGACGCGTGGGACTGCCTGAAGGCGGAGGGCGACGCGGTGGAGGGTGAACGTGCGTGTGCAGAGGAAGAAACTCGCCCCATTTCGCAACTCATGTCGCTCTCAAGGGCTCTCGACGGGGTGTGCGACGACGTTGCCATGCGGGACTGCGACACGCAGAGCGAAGTCTCCCTCGTGGATCGCGGTGCGTGTGTGCGCGTAACCCAGTTTTGGCGTTGCGTGTGCCCCATCGTTTTCTGGGGGTAGTGTGGACGTGCGGTTGCTGTGTTTCTCATCTTATCGCCCCACGCAGCGCCTCTTCGCCCGCGATCCACGCCAGTGTCTCCAACAAATGCAGTGCCTGAAGTGTCTGCCGTGGAAATCCCTACTCACATGACGCCGGAACCTCGGAGGACTTCGTTCGGAGGTAGATTTTCGCGTCTGCGTTTTGTGGGCGTAAGGAAATGTATTTACTGTTGCCGTGTGCGTGCATGTGCGTGCATGTGTTTGTCTGCGTTTATATGAATCTCATGGAACATAATCCCAGGAGACATCTTCACGAGTCCCTTTGAGCTCTCGGGCAGTCGCAAACGGAAAGCAAATGACGAAAGCGGTCGCTCTGTGCGCGCGCGCACTTCGGACAGCGCCACGACTAGCCCTCTCGACCGACGGCGTCCAGCAAAGCCCGTCGTCTCGTTCTCGGGGTTTAAGGACGGGCAACTGCACGACACGGCCTCGCGCTTGCGACTCGCGGCGGTGCGTTGCGATCCTTTCCGTTGCGTTGCAATTGCCCTTGTTCTCTGTTTCGCGGGAATTGTTCTCGACACACACGCCCTCTATCTCTCAATGAGTGATAATATGCTTCCGTGCCTATAATTTCCTCCCTCGCTTTATCACTTCCGCGGTGTTGTATTGTGTTCGTGTTTGAACGGCCTATAGCTCACACTCGTTGTATTCCACAGCTTGCCGAGGAGCTGGGCAGCTCTGTGCGAAACGAGAGTGAGTTTGACCACCGCATCACGCATGTCGTTGTGCCGTCTGGGTGCCGCACGCTCAAGACGCTCGCCGCGGCGCTCACACACCGGTGGATTATGCGTCCGGAATGGCTCGTGGACAGCGCCGCGGAAGGGCGCCTTCTGCCGGAGGATGGTTACGGACAAAGGTTCAACGAAGCACCCTTCAAAGGTCTGTGTGCGCATATGTGTTTTGATGTGTGTGCGTGCGTGCGTGTATTTGGTGTGGTGTGTGAGTGTGTGAGTGTGTGTGTGTGTGTGTGTGTGTGTGTGTGGCGTGCAATGCCTGAGCGGGGTTCTAATTGTTGTCCGTCGCAGGCAAGACGTTCCTACTGAGTCCCTCTTTCCTGAACGAGAATGCAAAGAAGGCGCACAAGATTGAGAACGCGCGCACGCTCGTCGAGGTGCTCGGGCGGGGCCGCATCGTTTCGTCCGTGCCAGAAGAAGAGGCGGACTTCGTGCTCGTCGCAGAGGACAAGTCGGCGCTATCATCGCTCACTGCCTCGTCAAAATATCGGACATGGAGCCAAGTGCTCTCGATGGTGCGTGGGCCCTGTGTTAAGTGTGGAGTGTACATTCGTATGGTGCTTGTGTGCGTTTGCGTGCGCAAGACTCGACTTATGCTTGCGACTGTTCTGTTTCGTGTATGTTTGTAATGAGAGATGCAGGCGTTCACGCCAGTCGACTGTGCACTCACATATCTCACTCGCCGCAGATTCCCGGGGCGTCCGCTCCAGCACCTTCACCAGCGCCCGTGGCACAACGTACCCACAATATGCCCTCACTTATCGACACGGGGTTGTGCGCGGCGGCAGTGAACGTGTCGCAAGAAACACCCGCCATTCGCCGCACTGAAAGCGCTACAAGCTGAGAGTCGAGGCGACCGCCTTTCTGTCTCTTGGAGACCGCACGATAAATGGGTTGTTGAGCCTCATTGTGACTTCACTGATGCCGTCCAGTTCGGTAAATATCTCGCCGCCTGCTGCTGCCCAACGCAAGACAACTTCACCAGCGGCGGAAAAGCGCTCCAGCGGAGAAGCAGCGAGGGGAAAGTTGGAGTGAACGACTACTACAGAACTTCCGATGTGCAGACCCCCGGATACCCAAGAATTTTGACACCTCCGCGAACGGTCCGGCACACCCAGTCTCGACTGATTTAGATCAGAGATGCCCGATCCTGGGGCGCCGGCTGAACGGCCGTCGGCTAGCTATGCCGGCGTCAGCGTACTGGCTCAGTATTGAGGACCGGCAGAGCGTCACGTCTCCGGTGCAAAGTGGCAGTCACGTTTTAGGGAGTTTCACATAAATTGGCCCACGTGTGGACCCGTACCCGTCCACCGTACCCGTAACCCTCGGACTCCGCGGTGCCTTACCGGTCTCAGTTAGCTGCATCACTGGCACTGGCGCACTGGCCGGCTGGCCGTCGACGGCCGAGATCGTTACACGGAACATTCAGTTGTCGGACCATGCTCCGCCAACTGTGGCTGGCGCTGGGCCGCCCGGGCATCGCATTCAGTATCGCATGTCGTAATGCACTGTGGTTTGCAGCTGTCAGACAGCTGCCAGACAGTGGTGTCTGTTGGATTACGCGCAATGTTTTGTTTTTATGTTTTGTTTGCAGAGAAAATCGGCGACCAAAACCGACCGATCAGACGACGCGAAACATCAACGGTCAGGGGTCGGGAAGGGAGAATATGAGCGAAATCGCTATGCTGGGAGGACAGAAATCGAGTAGTTGCGAGTCAGCAGTCGTAAAATTGTCACGGATATGCACGCATTGCGACCATCATTCACGCAAAATTGCGCAAGAAACACGTGCACAAGGACTTACCGGGAGCTGTCGGTCGGAGATGATAGGCCGAGAGCCATGTGATGCCACAAGCGCTGCGAAGAAACCTCGCACGTCGGATGAAGCGTCGATGAGAGGGCGCGTCGCGTAGGTCACGGCGACACAATGACGGCGAGCTGGAGCTAAAGTGCGAACGGGGCATAGCCGGTCGGCACGCCGTCGGGTCAGTGATGCGATCTTGAGTGGCGCGTCTTTCTTGCCTCGGCAGACGATGAGGGAGCTGTTGCCCTTGTAGAGCCCCTGCCGGTCGCCCTTGTAGAGTCCCTGCCGGTCGGCAAGCTGGCGACCAATGATGGCGACGTGACACGGCGACGGACTGGCGACGACGCAACCGCAGCGTATGATACCATGCGAGCCGCCACGGGCCCTCGAGGTGGCGCGGACGAGGGCGACGCTGTCAAGTCACTGCGGACTGGCGACGATGCAACAATATCGAGGGATGTCGCCGGAGCCGCCGCAGACGCGGACGACGACGACGCTGACAAGTCACCGTGGACCGACGATGACGCACCGACATCGTTCGATGCCGCGGGAGCCGCGGATTCCGGCGGTGGGGCGGACGATATGATGTCCGCGACAGCGACGGCGTCTTCGGACCAGGACACATCGCGGCCGACTGGCTGGACAGCAGTAATCGGTACCTTAAGCGCCCACACCGTTAAGAACCGCAACGCGTTGCAGTCGGTCTTCCCTTTGCGGACCTTTCCATCCGTGTTCCATTACTTTGTGCCGCCTTTCGCGCCTTCGTACATCCGCTGCGACAGGCCAGGAAACACATCGTCCGGCACGACGACGTAGATTCGAAACCGCTCGGGATTACCTCCGGCTTTCACGAGCTGTCCGAATGACTCGACCGCACCAGTCCTTGGTGTAGCAAAATGTGCCGTCGTCCGATACCGTGATTTGCACCGCCGCATCGATTCCAATAAACGCATCAACAGTTGTGAACCGCTTCGAAATCGGCCGACCGTAAACGCCGCGCGTCTGGCCGCTCACGGCGTCGATCGACTCGATGTTGCGCGCGGTCATCCGGTTCAGAGTCAAGGCGCCCTTCCGCGTCGCCCGTCACGCAGCACAGGGGCTTGATTTCGAACGAGCCTCCATCCTGAAGAACGTCATGACAATGGGCCTCGAACAATTGGCCGCGTAACCGCAGCCGCCACTTTCGCGTCACGCCACGCTTGGAGATAGTACATCACGTCAGCAGTAGTCTCCTTTTTACACCGTGCGTACACCGCCGTTGCTACATACATCGACGCGAAATTTGGCAACGAACGAAGCGAAGGTATTCATGTCGACGACAAAATGAACGATGGAGTGAGAAGACAAATCGCTCTTGAAAGCAACGACGCGCGGGTTGCCGATGTGTCTCATGATTGCACACGAATCGATTTGGCGCCTAATGAATTCTTCCGTGGTCGCCACGTCACGGAACGCCCAACGCGCCACGCCTCCCGCGCTATCGAAATTTTTCTCGACCAGCTCGGGCGCGAGACAGTCTGGGAAAAGCGATTTCGCGGCACTTCTGCAGCCCGTCCAAATCCCACAACGGCATAAACAACGAATTGTAATTCCTCAGCTTGAAGGCTTCGCCGAGGTTCGCGGATGGCGACGCCAACAGTATCGCAGGCATTTGGCCGAAGATTGGCGTTTCCTTCGTCGGATCGATCAACTGCACGGCGCCGGACCCAAAGTCTTGCGACGTGGTGCCGAAATCAGCGACACGGCACGACCCATCGTTAAAGAGAACATACGACTTCTTGCGAGACGCTATGTCAACGAGAATCGGACCCGCCGCATGCCGCCACAGATAGAGAATGTAAGCGAGGAATCGCTTCCCCACGCCAGGCGTGCCTCCAACAACGGCGACTTTCCGGTCTCGCTTACTGCCGTTGGGCTCGTATGCCGCGAGTAGGCCCGCCAACTTCACATACGAACGCCGAATGTAAATGCGAGAAGGCAAATCGACGTCACCCAGGAAGAAAACGCCCGCGCCTTTGATCGTAAGAAACGTTCCGTCCGACTCCGAGGAGACATCGCCGCGGACCACCGCAGCCCAAAACGCATAGAAAGAGTCTAGATGGAAATTGATTAATCCGAGTCAACGATCAAATTTAGACGATTACATCCTTACAACATGACAGATGCATTATGTACTGCCACAGCCCACCAGCGATATCAGTGCCACACAGACGCCATCAGGTGCTTGCCGAAGCGAGTACAGGGATTGCATGAAAAGGCAAACAAACAGCCAGCAAAGACACGCAAAGCGGCACACAGGGTACGTGAACACACACGTACGCACCCACACCACCCACACACCCAAAAACACACACACAAAACCAGAGTCACCCACACTGCACACAAACTCCAATTCAAAACTATTCATGACCCAATAAATGCGCGATTTTGACTCACCTACAGTCGCCGCCGCTGAAAGCAAGTTGAACAGAAACGAAAGATAGAACAAGCATTAACTGGCGCTTGCGCGCTAGAGGCACGGTCAGACATTCACCGAAAATGAGCGACACCCACAAAAGCAATTTCAGACGCGGCGATTTGACTCACCAACCGCGGACAGGCCTACATTTGCCGTCGCTGAAGAGATGAACGACACACAGGTCAGAACAAGCATTTTAAACTGACACTTGTGCTAGATGCATGTTCAGAGACTCACAGACGATGACACGGCGCCGCACCCCCAAAAGTGCAACGTAGACACTTTCCGGCATGCACTATAGTTAGCAGTGCAAATCAACAAAGAACGCTTGGCGTACACTCAGACACGCAACCACAGGCACGCTTCAAGGAAAGAAGAGGTACCGGATAAAAAGAGAACACGTATTCTCAGTCCGCCACTGGCACGTTAAAGTACAGGTGACATAGGCACGCAACAATGGCACGCACGAAAGTTCCTGCGGACGGCACGCTCGCAAATACTGCAGATTGAACAATGGCGCACTCATATCCACACCGAACCAGTACCATGGGGCGCGAGACTCGACACCGACATGCTGCACACACTAAGCGGCAGGCAATGCAAATCACTAGAAAACGCCCAAATATGGTGCCGCTAAAGTCAGACGAAATGAAGAGTGGCGGCGACGGCAAGTGCACGGTTGCGTCTCACATCGTACACGCAGACAAATATCACAAGCAATGTCACACACGACACAAAATACACACGCACTCGCACACACGCGTGCACATGGCGTCATGGCAGGCAATCGCGCCACGCACTTACGCTACACACAGTCACACACGCCCATACCAACACACTCACATGTGCACGCACGCATACACGCGCACACTTTTGGCGCAATGGCGCAGACAGAAACAAATAAGGAAGATACGTCGTCATCAAACCCTTTAGGGAAAAGAAAGGAGAGAGAAGGGACAATTAAAATTCTTTTAGACCGAGAGAAAGCGTGTGTGCTGAGCCACGAGCATGTGGCAGTTCTGAGAGACAACTATGATGGGTGGAGAGTACATACCGAGGCGCCCGTCTTCAGATCCGTCGTCCCCTCTAGCCCGCTTACATCCTGGTGGCGAAAAAAGAAAACAGAGATGTCAGCGAGTGGCGCGCACACTCAAACGCACGCACGCACACACACACAGATACCCACCCACCCACCCACACACGCACGCACGCACGCACGCACGCACGCACGCACGCACGCAGGCACGCACACGCACACGCACACGCACACGCACACGCACACACACGCACGCACACACCCACGCACGCACGCACACACGCACGCACGCACGCACGCACACACACACACAACACACACACACACACACACACACACACGGCGCGCGCACGCACGAATACGTGACTAGAACTCATGAATATAAGAGCACGTGACTGCGTGCGTGAAAACGACAGGAGGAAGCCACAAGCTGTTATCGACAACTTATCCGATGCACACGAGGCCAAACATGTTGCAACGCACAAACACACCTCGCACTGCAACCCTGTAGGGCGCACCAGTCCCTCGATCCGGCTCCAACATAAGTTCCAGGCCATGAGCTTCGCGGTGGTCGCATTCTCCTTAGTGACCGTAAAGGCTTTCGCGTCCCTCTCCCGCACATAGAGGAACGAGCTGTAACGGGGGAACGCCTCGCGCAACGAATCGAAAATGGACTCGTCGTCACCGACCATAATCGGCCGAGTTGTGCGCTGGTCCCCCTCTTCGAGGGCCGCCTCTATCTCGGTCATTGTGGGATCGATGTGCGGGCACCGATGCCGCGCCCCGTTTGTGGATGAAGGGATGCGGCCATGTCTTGCCATTACTGCCGCGGGTTACTAACTCTGGTGATGACGTCAATTCGACGGCGGGACTGGCAGTCGTCGGCCGCTGGCATTGTCATGCCGGCTCCGGAGCCGGGCGTCGGCGGCGTGCCGTGGCTCGGCGTCCGCCACGCCATGGCGACATCCGTGTGCGCGGGGCTTTCTCGCCGTCGCCGCGCGTGCCTGAGAATCCTACTGTAGCCGCGCTCAGGCTAATTTGTACCATTGCGGTTGCCACGATGAGTCAAGACTGCGTGACGTCACGCGCTCAGTCGCCAGTCGCCACCTCGAAAAGTGGGAGACGCATTCAAACTATGGACCAGCACTCGCCGCCGTGAATCCCTCTGCTTTGCACGTGAGCACCTCTCCTTCGCACGTGAACACCCCCTCTGCTTTGCACCCTACACTTGTCTCTCCTCCAAGCCTGCTTTGCAGAAACATTTCCTCAACTCTAATTTGAATCTCAAGGCCGAATCGCCGGCGCCATCTCGAACTGAGTTACGTCTCTCTTCACAGTCACCACCGTTATTTGAACTGCGAAAATGAACTTCTTCGACGAGTCGCTGTCTCTTCCGCGCCTTCGGAGCGCGCTTATTCGCATGGAAGACACGATTATTTTCGGTGGGTTACGACACTGGCGAGCGCTTGTCTATATGTAACCCTACAAATTCACACGCCCGTAACACGTAACACATGCACCGTTCCATGTACATGCATGTCCTGACGATCCCTCTCATGCGCGCCTCTCGTGTGACTGCGTGCGCGCTGCCTTTAGCGTGCCACACGCAATGATCCATCCGGAGAGCATTCGAAACGCTATCTGCGCCACACTCTCGTTCTAGTGGTCCATCTCGCATCCACCTATACTCACGTGCGCGGTATTACTTTCGCCTAACAGGCCTCATTGAGCGCGCACAGTTCCACGCCAACGTGGCGATATACGAGCCCGGTCGCTTTCGCTTTCAGGATGGCTTTCCCGGGTCGTTCATGGACTTCTTCCTCCTGGAGACAGAGAAGCTGCACGGTGAGTGAGTACGTGCGTGCGTGCGTGCGTGCGTGCGTGCGTGTGTGTGTGTTTGTTCGTGAGCATCCCCGAGTCTCGAGTACCTGCACGAGCGTGAGCACGCCTTGTGGCTGTGTAACACCCGGTTCTACAGGTCGTCCTTTTCTCCTCTTCCCCTGTTCTGTGGCGCTAAAGCTGCACTCTCACTCGCCTGCGCCCATTCCGCTTGCGCATTTTCTATGATGCATCATGCAGCGAAAGTCAGGCGTTACACAAGGTAATTGTTTTACGTAACTCTGTGCGGATGTATCTCTCATGTATGTGTGCGCCAAACACGTGGTTGTTTGTGTCTTTTAGACTGTCTGCGCATGGCACGATCACGCGCTCAGGCCGCAATGCACACACGCACTCGCACACACACTCACGCACGCGGACACACACACACATACACACACACACACACAGAGACACACACATTTGCATACTCTCTCTCTATTTCCCCTCACCAGCTCGCTCTTAAACGCCACCCTCACTTAGCCCCGCTCACTCGTACTCACGTCATCCCTTGTACAGCCCCGACGAGCACCCGTTCTTCGACGACCTTCCCGCGCCAATTCTCCCACTGCTGGACTACCCGCGAATTCTAAAGGACAACGGCCACATCAACGTCAACGCCAAGATCAAGGAGGTGGGCGGGCGCTTGTGTTCGTACGCGCGGTACATGAGCGTCACGTGAGTGCTTTGCTGCGCCTATCGTCGTTGGGGACGTAGGTCCTATAGTTATGTGTATTGTATGTTATTAATGGACACGAAGAGAAGGTGGGTGGGCGCTTGTGTTCGCACGCGCGGTACATGAGCGTCACATGAGTGCGTTCATGTTTTGCGCCTGTCGTTGTGTGGGGAACTTAAGTCCTATGTATTGTGCGATATTAAGGGACATGGAGAGAAGAGAATAGCGACAGTATTTGTGTACGTGTCCGTACGCGCGCACAGCCTAACGCAAGCCACCGACCCAGGTCTATCTCAAGGAGCTCATTCCGGCCATTTGTGCGCCGGGTGATGACGCAAACTACGGGTCGTCCGCCACGCGCGACGTCGAGTGTCTGCAGGCGCTCTCGAAGCGCATTCACTACGGAAAGTTCATTGCGGAAGCCAAGGTATGCGCGCTACAGGCATCGCGCGGTGGGAGTGGCGGTTGTGTGTGTGTGGGGGAGGGTCTAGACAATGTACTTCTGTGTAGCGGGCCATTAACACATGTCAGTGTGTGCGTGTGTGTGTGTGTGTGCGTGTGCGTGCCCACGTGCGTGTGCGTGGATACCTGTGTTATCGCGCATCCAACCTCATCCTGTCGCATCCCTCTTCGCAGTTCATTGATCCAGTGCACCACGATGAGTATGTGCGGCTCATACGAGAGCGAAATGCCGAAGGTCTTGACGCCCTGCTCACGAACAAGGAAGTGGAGGCACGTTGTACTTGACGCGCACGCACACACATTACACACAGACGCATACATACGCACGCACACCCACCCACCCACACACACACACACGTCAAACATGTGTGCTTCACACATTTTCGCCCCTCGCACTCAAAACAAATGTGTGTGTGATTATTAACCACTCTACATTTGGGGCCGCCCTTGCGACAGACGCGTCTCCTCCAGCGCATCCGATTGAAGGCGGCAATGTACGGCCAGGACATCACTGAGAAGGGACCTGCGGAGAGTGGGTTTACGCTCGTTGCAATGCTGACACTTTCTCCACTGTCGCTTTCGTCGGTGTTTTGAGATGGGGTTTGATTCTCTATGGAACCTTGCGTGTTGGGGGATGAGTGCCACCGGAGACTGTTGCATGCTCAGCCGCGCGTAAAGTAACCACGCGACTCTATGTGGCGTAACAGGCAAGGATCGAAAAATCGACCCGCAGGCCGTGGCGGACCTGTACGAGAAGTGAGTGCTGTTTCATTCTGACGCTCAAACTTTACATTAATTGCTCTTAGCGGCATATGACTTATCCTTCGTTTTTTGAATGTTTCTCGTGTGGCTTTCGCTCCGTATCCTCTGGAGCTCAGTTCTGTTTGGATATGGGGCTGCATTCCCTTCTGCGTGACATGAAACGCGAACTCTCCTGCAAAAACATCGCAGAGGTCTTTGAGGGCCTGCATATTTATAAGCAGAATACTTTCGGAATTGAGTTGCATCGGCTGATGGTACTTGAGCAACTCAGTCGGTAATCCGACACCTTTGTCCCCCATTGTGCGCAGGTGGGTCATCCCTCTCACGAAGGAAGTGGAGGTGCTGTATCTCCTGGCGCGCCTCGATGGCGAAGATGGCGCCGGTGGGACGCAAGAAGGCGGCGCGTTCGGTCTTAAGCGCAGCGACTCGCTCACGTTGTGAGGCGATTAAAATGAAGCGGCGAGACGACCAAGTGCCAGACGAGTGTGTGCGAGGGTTACTGGGGGCTATTACGCGAAACGACGAAGTGCCAGACGAGTGTGTGCGAGGGGTACTGGGGGCTATTACGCGAGACGACGAAGTGCCAGACGAGTGTGTGCGAGGGGTACTGGGGGCTATTAGCAGCGCGAG
This sequence comes from Pigoraptor vietnamica, assembly GCA_943704525.1. Classification (NCBI taxonomy): domain Eukaryota; class Filasterea; order Ministeriida; family Capsasporidae; genus Pigoraptor; species Pigoraptor vietnamica. The sequence goes on along the minus strand of CALSCQ010003205.1, from coordinate 24,681 downwards.
CCATGTGTTGGCAGGCGGCGCCCTTTGGTATGGGGGTATTCGGTCCATGATTGTAATCTCCTGATGGAAAATGATAACAACCCCATTCGACGGAGAAGCGATCCAACGGAAGAAACGGCCGGGGACAATGGCCACGTGAGTAGAGTAATGAACTGAACGAAGAAAGTTGCCGACCAAAAAAATGTTTAATGGCTACTCCACGACGACTCTGCGCACCGGCTGCAGAAGTGGCTCTCGGTCCGCAACAGTCGGACAGCCCTCGGCACACTCTGTCCGACACCGATCGGCCGTTCGAGATGACGGGTGAGACCGACCACGCCGGCAGTCGGCGTCACTGGCACGGGCCGGCAGTCTTGCATGCCGGAATGGCGACGGCAAGTCGCGTTTGCCGGTGGCAAACCCGTACTAACTTTGGGCGAAGTCGCATTCATGGGTGTGCTGAACGACGCCCGGGGCAAGACTGTCTACTGCCGGCCTCAATCCGCCGGCATGTGTTGAGAACTGAATCCAGATTGAGATGTGTCCGGATCCGACAGTCTAGACAGTACCAAGGGCGCCCTTGTCGGCCAAACAAAACCCGAGTTGCATTCTCCAAAGTCCACAACAACCATTTTCTTCAACGAAACGAAACGTGCGACATCATTCTCACTTTCGGCTGACAGGGACGAGGGGGAAAAAATGCCGCTCTGTCGCTCTCTACATCGCGAGCGCGGCGTCGTCGACAAGCGACTGCGCGCCCCTCTCTATCCACACGCGACATCCCGACAGCACGGCGCTTCGGAAAGGCTCGATTTTCGCAGTTCGCGCCGAATGCACACTCGAAAGGACATGGCGCTGCTCCTCCTGTCCCTCGCGCTGTTTAGCGTGCTGCGAAGGGAGCGCTACGTGCCGTCCTTTCTTCTCTTCATGCTGGAGGGCACGCGCTTGAAGCGGCTCGGATTTGTGCGCGACCACCTCGGCAACCGGCGTGTCGAAGTCTTCTTGCGTCGTTTTGTCGGCCTTTTTCCCGAGATGGCCGGCCCAGACACGCGACATCATGGGCGCGCGAGTGCGTACTTTGAGGGATTCATGCGAAACGTACGTCGAGAGTTGGAGCCATTATACAGTTTGGGTGGGTGTGAATGGCTCTTTTTTGCGCGCCCATTTGCAGTGTGTGTGCGAGGCTCACATGCAACAAGAACCCTTACACGCACACACGAAAAAACAAATGCGCAATTCACTGAAAGACAAGTGCGGGGAAGATGCAGGCCATTCGACGTGCTTACGTTGGCTTCAAACACTTTCTCATTTCCCTCTGTCACCGTTGTCCTCAGAACTCGCCCGCACGCGCCCGCGCACGCACACAGGCGCGATTGCCGTGGCCTAATAATTGCTTTGTACCTTCAGATTGGCTAGTGGAGGACGCCCATGCGGCAAGACAACACACCGATCCCGTTCACGCGCGCCCCGACGAGCGCGTCCCGCCAAATTGCGGGAACTACGGCGGCGCATCCCAAAGCGAGAACAAGCGCATCTCGAAATGCCAATTTATGGCAATGGCGGGGATTGAAAACGGCCACGATCTCGTTTGTGTTCTGAGAGAGCTTGGCGACAACACGTGGGTAAGCGAGAACGACGCGCCAGCTGCGAACGCAGGACTTAGCGAACCGTTCTCGGGTGCCGCGGATGCGTTTGTGGACGTAGAGTCGCGAGAAGCCTGCAGCGGGCGCGAAGGTATCGACGTTGCGGCGCATGTTCACGACCCCGTCGAGATTGCGAGGGCGGTTGTTCGGATAACGGACGAAGAAGAGCTGAAGGAAGCGCGGGAGAGGGGCCTGCTCACGCCACCGATGTGCGTGGACGGTGCGTCGCAGCGGCAAGGGGCATGCGTGTTTGTCAAGCGTGGTCGTTTTTCCCAGTGCGAGAATGAGTCGGCGTGGACTGAAGAAGAGAGGGAGAGGGACGCGATGAGGAGAAGAGCGGCGCGACGGCTCGATTTGAGTGCGCCCGCGTCGCAGTAAAGTGTTATACAGAGGAGAAAAACATTTGGTGCGATTCTCGAAGAGCGCTTGCGGTTGTGTGGACGATGGCGTCTGTTTGGGACACTAAAAGCACCTGGTTTGGGACCTATATGTCGTTTACTTGCGCTATTCTCAATTCGATCCTTATCGTCTCTGTGTCCATTCGAGCCTGTGTCAATTT